>LPNX010079838.1:39844-259271 GCA_001517045.1 Pseudotsuga menziesii
AACGGACCCTCAATTTTAATTCATCATCTTATCTATTATCCATTTTATTATTACTTACAAACATGTGGGATTCAGATTACATGTGGGCATTTTAGAGAATTTACGAATGTTAAAAAAGCTTTTACTACTTCAAGTGGTATCATAGCGAAGTTACCATTCATTCTGGTTTCTAGGTTTCCCTAAAAAATAGGACTATGTCCTTAAAAAATAAAAATAAAAATAAAAATAAAAGGTAAAAGTAACCCCCCCAAAAAAGGTAAAAGTTAAAAAAATAAAAAAGTAAAAGTGAAACCACACATGGTTTCTTAATAAGTGGGTTTGTGTTTGAATATAAAAGAGCATAAAAAATTACTACTAAGAAGTAAGTGATATTTGAACTTAGGTGGCGAAGGTAACACTCATTCCTCCCAACCACCCAGTCTACTAGCATTTTACAAAACTTAAGGGAAAAAAAATCTAAAAGTGCATAATAATTGCTACTAAGAAGCAAGTGACACTTGAACTTAGGTGGGAAAGGTAACAATCATTCCTCTCAACCACCCAATCTACAAGAAGTATTTAGGGGAAGAAAAATAATTATTTAAACCTTAAAAAAATTTATTATTATTATTAATTAATAACTGTATTAAGTATAATTATTAAATTACAAGAGTAAAGAACAACAAGAAAAAATCGAAGAAGAAAAGAAGTCAGTCAAAAGGAAAACCAACTATCGTTAAAGAACACCAGAAATCATGAATTATGGCAAATTCTAAATCAGACTTGTAATCCTAACTACAAGTAGCAATTCACAAAGTATTTGACATGACAAAGATGGATTTTTCTAAGGAATTAATGAGTCAAAAATATACCAATCAGAATCTACAAAACCAAAAAATCATGAAAGATGCAATCGAGATTAAATAAGAAATAAAACAATTAAACAAAATCATCAAGGACAAAGATGACAAAATCATGCAAATTCAGACAAAAGTAAAATGCTAAGAAGCAGAGAATTTATGCCTTCAGCAACAGATTGACGAGATCCATCAGAAAGAGGACAACTCAAAAAAATTGCACAAGTTGGAAATTATGAAATTCAATAACACATTATCAAGTAGTACTAAAGAAATATATAGATTAAGAAATCATAATAAAATATTTATTACAAAGATTTAAAAACTGAAACATAGTCGTAAGAAGGAACAATCCAATGAAGACCTTGAAGGAAGAGTTCTATAAAATCAAGAAGAAAACCAACGCCTAAAGAATCCTAATCAAGAACTAGAGAAACAAATCGAGAAGTTAAAAGAGGACAAAAGGTCACAAGACGAAAGGTTCGAGAAGATTTAGAGTAAAAAAAATCCACTAGAGATCAAACTAGCGCAAATCCATAAAGAAGCATCCAGAATCTCTGAAAAACAAAGTCAAGTCAAGGAAGTGAAGGCAGTCCTCATTACAGTTCAAAAGGAAGAAAAAAACAACACATACACCTTACATACATCCCAATTATAATCTTCATTTTGACCAATGACTGGGTCAAAATGAGCATTCACAAAAGAGATGTTGACAAGAAAATAGTTTGACTTACTAAGCAACAGCAGATATGATGCGACAATTCTCCCAGAGAATCTGTAACTCATATCGTCTTATCTCATCAAGTGTCACAAAGGATCCAAAGATGATAGTTCAAGCAAAATCAAACGTTGTTGTTAATGAAGCTTTCAGGACAAAGCTTCCCTTAATGGGAAGGCAATGTAACAAACTTTAATAATAACAACAAACAATAATAAAATAGTAATAATAATAATAAACATAAACTTATATATATATAATTAATAAAGTCTTTACGAAAAGACATGACTATTAATGAAAGGGTATTCCGCCAAAATATAAATAGCAGACCCTCAATTATAATTCATCGTCTTATCTATTATCCATTTTATTATTACTTACCAACATGTGGGATTCATATTACCTGTGGGAATTTTAGAGAATTTTCGAACGTTAAAGAAACTTTCACTGCTTCATCTAGCAATTCAAGTGGTTTCAATGAGGGTAGTGTTCTTACAAATGATAGAAAATCAAAAAACTTGTATGAAGATGATAGTTCCCATGAGACCCACCATTTGATAGGGAAATTGAAGGTAAGTGAAGACATGATTATGGTAGTCATGAGGCATTTTGATGATATGTAGGCATTAGTGGCAGATAGTTTTTGGAGATATGTAGTGACACATTATAGTTTCAGAGGAGGGAATTCCCTTGTATTTTTCCAGGTAATCTGAGAGGCATTGGTGATGATGAAATATAACTACCTACATAGTGTTTCATACATAGATCATCTACTCATGCTTGATGAGGTGTACCATGACGCGGTTAATGGAAAGGAAGAGGAAGTTGACATACTTACCCATGATATTGGGATGATCCAAGAATCCTTGAAGAGCACTCAAAGGGACTTCAAGAATGAGAGATGCAGATGGAGCAACTTCGTGTGGAGTGAATTTGGTTACATATTCCATCTTACACCATAGGAAATTATTCATATATGGTAGCCTTGAAGCGGGAGGAGATTTGCAGCACTTATTATTTGATGGAGAAACCTCGTGTGAGGGTTGAGCATGAGGAGCATTCAGACTTGTAGGCATTGGCAGAGAGATATGACCCTGAGGTGTTTTATTTTGCACATATTTTGCATTGTATGGAGCATGATTTGCCTCTGTTGGGGATCCCATTAAAGCCTCAAGTCAAAGCCATAGGTGACGGATATTTTTGTAGGCATTGGGATTGGTGGACTTCCAATATGGTGGTGGGATCCTGACATTCCTCAAAGCAATAGATTGCTTCAGATGAAGATGATGATTAGAGGGGTGCAACATCAGCAGTGAGACCACGGGATTACAGTGTTGGATGTCTACACATCCAATATAGATGAGACAATTAGGATTGGTTACTTGTAGGAGCATTTTTATGAGGAGTTTCCCAAGTATATGTAGCTTATGATTGGTTGACTCATCAAGGGAAGTTGGATGGATTCATGTGTTAGCATTAGGCAAACCAATGCCATAGATAGAAGGTGTTTCACATCCTACAGGCTAGTGTGAGACCCAACTAAATTTACCATCTAAAGAAAGATGTGAGATGAGTTTGCATGGAGAGACTTTGTGGACGTTATGTTTGGTCAACGGAGCAGGTTGGGACCCACTCATTCAACAACATTGATGCAGTCTTCGACCATTTCAAGGCCAAGGAGGGAGAGCATGTTTTTAAATTGCAACATAGGTCTACCCAGGAACATCTTGTAGGTATATATTACTTGACAAGTTTACTCACTTCCCATTGGTTTCTTTAGAGTATAGGACAACGCAGGTGATAGAGCCATCCAGTGGCGATATGTTTGGCTTCCTTAAGAAGCTCACAATCATTTCTAGTGACATGGATAGAATTTCTTTCACGATATTCGGGGTCAAGTATGGAAGTGGATTGACAGGACATGACTTCACTTGGATTCCTATGTAGGCCATTATCCATGGTGGTAAGTTCAATCCATGTATTTTAGTTTAGAGTTCCAAGAGAGGAGAAAGAAGACGGGGCATGACAGTCGAAAGGCTATGGTTAGAGTGACGAAGCGTTAGCATGGTGGTCCCTTCTCGAGATTATTTGGGGACCTTGGGATCCCAGTATTAGATATTTCATCCCCTGACATGGAGGTGACAACTAGTTTTTACTTCCATGAGATTGGTTTATTAGTAAAACGGTTCTTTGAGGTGTTGATAGAGTTCTTGCGGTTGTAGGTTTCTCTACCTAGGGACAATTTTTAGGTGGACTCTTATGTCTATACCTTGTCGTGTTTTTCATTGAGCGAGGATGCTTCACATATTCTGGGGTGGTTTGGGACCCTTGCATGACTTTTAGTTTCAGCTTGGCTCGGGTTATAACAACATTGCTGGAAGACAATCAATCTTTCGGTAGGGAGGATTGTAATGTCCATATTTTTGGATTCCCCTATTATGTAGTTAGAGGTGTCTTTACAAGGAGTAAAATGAGGATAACAATGGGATCAAGATATTTATGGAAGTTATATGACGCTTTTAGAGGTATGATTACCATTATTCATCATCGAGATCATTTCCTCGTAGTCTGCGTGGGGTTCCGTTGCATTTTGGTGATTTCGTAAATTGGGAGAATTATAAGGCATAATTTAATTAAATTCTCTAAAGGTTCCATCTTGATTATTTTTATTGAGGGAACACCTTTGTGTAATATCTCATTGGAATCAAGACAAATAATTATAAATGTGGGGAAGATGAAAAGTGATTTCCAGTGCCCGAAAATGTTTAAAATGGAATAAATCATTTTTAGGGAGTAAAAAGGCTTAATATATTAATAAAGTGACAATGAATTTATAAAATCACTTTATTTAACTAATTGGGAAGGGAAATGGTAAAATTGGCCCAAAAGGAAAGAGAAATTTTAGAAGGGCATGAGACCCCATTCTCTCATTAATGTTATTCTCATTTCGAAAATAGATTTTGGAGAGCTCTTGGAACTTGAGTCTCTTGGGACAAAAACCCTAGGAGAAGAAGAATAGTTTTGGTGATTCGAAAAATCCACCCTAGCTATTGTTTGAGTAGGAATCACTCAGATTTCTCACTTTTCTTCATTGTCTAGGTATGTTATTGCATTTTTTATCTTCATATTTGAGAATTTGTGGGAATTTGCAGAGGATTTGGAACTCTTTTGAGCAAGGGCACACTTGTTACAATATCATATCCACGCTATTTGAGTGCAGCACATCTCCAGTATTAGAGAGCATAGAATGGGACATTGCATCTCTCTATTTTTTGCATATAAAAAGGGGGGTGCACCATACAATGAAGTCTTGCTAAAAAGGAGGACATATTGTATTCTTGTGGACACTATGTAGAAGGCGCATAACTGTAGGAGATTCTACTTTCATCCATTATAAGAACTGGGCCTCACATTCCCTGTATTGTGAAGGATGAGTTAACCAATTGAGAAGAGCATGCTACAGGAGGGTTTTGTTCCTTGGAAACTAAGGTATTGTTTTTGAATTTTTAGAAAGTCTTCTTACTCAACCATTTCTTTCAACAATTTTATCATTTCCCAGGAGAAAGTATAAACATTTGGCTATATATCAGTGAGTCCAACAACGGAAAATATTCATGGTTGAATGGAATTAAAAGGCATACATCTACAGCAGTGATTCTAGTATGTTTATTGTGTCTTAAAAGATGCTAGTGTTCATGAGTTGATTGCCATAAGTCGCCTACAAGAGGCTGATTTATAAATCTGTCCTTTAAGTTTGAAAACAACTATGAATAATGTATGATCATTTAATGTGTGAAATATTTGCCCTATGGACTAAATTTGTTTATTTCACATTGTTAAAGAGAATTCATTGTGTTTGTTTAATTAGTGTTGCAAAGATATCTAAACCTTATAGGAACAAACCAAAATCAGTACTCCACCTACATTACAACGTCCAAAAATTGACCTCTCAAAACAATCATCCTGGTCAAGTATCTCACCACAACATTTGTCTTTCTCATAGAAATGGTTGAAAATTGGTTTCATGAGAACTTTTGCTAAGAAACATAAGCTTTGAAAAAACTCAAACAAAGTTCTAAACTTGTCTTACATGTTTTTTTCCTTAGCATTGTCTTCTTTCTTCTTGTGAGTAGCCAATGGTACTAAATCGATAGGTTCTAGAATATATTTATCAACATGCTCCCAAGGATCTGTTTCCTCCATAAGTATCTAGAATATAATCTTTCTAGGGACAAAATTGAATATGATTGTTAACACCTAAAATTGTCCACATAGCTCTCTTTGGTCCAAACCATAATTGTACATCATAATCCCACCATTATTCCCTCCATTTTGACCTTCACAATTAAATTCCACCAAAATTGGTCCAAAACATCATTATTCCTTCCCACATAAATGCAGGAAATTTGGGCATTTATTGCAACATAACCCCCATTCTCCCAAAAATGACCAAACAACCCTAAAATGACAATGGGTCAAAAACCATGGATAAATAGCATACACTATGAAAAACCATGGGAAATAAAAGGCTTGGATCATCCTATAAATAATTGTAAAGGTCTCCCCACAAACATTCACACAACTTTACATTTCAAATACTTTTTCATTCCCGAACCTTGCATTCATGCACCTTTTCCCACACCATACCACATTGCATGTTGAGTTTACTCCATGCAACCCTTGATCCCGTCATGTTGGAGAGAATCTGAGAACCAAATCGTGGGAGCCATTAGACTAACTCCTCAAACGGCTGCAGTGGCCCATTTTTAAAGGGACGAGTACTTGCAATTGTTTTATTAGTTAGAAGATAAATAAAAAAATAAATGTGTGTTGCTTGTTTGATAGTCAAGATTGAGCTCCTTCGTTGCACCATGAACTCTATCCTTAGATCTGGTTGATCTAGGGTAGGTGCTTTTGCACGTAGCTGGAGAGAAATATCCACTACATCGACATGCCATGCTCTCTAAGGCTAAGATTCAAGCACGTATTCCAAGCAACCTAAGGTTTCACACCCAATAACCTTAAAAAATTGAGCACTTGTCTCAGGAACACCATGACTAAAATGCTAACTCGCTCTTACACCTAGAGTGATCTTAGCCACAAAATATCTAGTGCCATGTAGAAATTTTCTTAATTAGGCCAATTAATGTAACTTCAAATTTTACCTCTTTCCAGCTAGAGGTTTCCTAGATATTAGCCTTGTGAATTTTAAACCTTGGAACTGTTATGAATATAAACAAAGCAATAGTGAGAAATATTTCACCTTTTAACAACCCAAATAAACTGGGAAATCCAAGAAAAAGGATACCAATGTGTGACAACAAGTTTTGACCCTCTAGGATAATCTTATTATGCATGACAGATTTAAAATTCACTTTAATTTGCCCCATCTTCTTCACTATTAATTTTTAGTCACTTAAAAACTTCAACCTTCACATATGTCTAATCAACAAAACCTATTATTGATGGAAAATACCAAATCGTGAAGATAAAAGTAGTTGAAAATCAAATCTACAATAAGACAATCTTTTATAGTTGAAAACCTCATATATATGTATAAAGGTGAATTGCATGTACATACCATAGCCTCATCCCAAGGCTAGTAAAATCTCCAAATCTTCCAAACTCTAGCTAGAGAAACAAGAAAATCCTTAGTCAACACCAAGGATCTCCAACAAGTAAGCATCACAATAGCATTTCCTCCTAGGTAAGATATTTCCTCTCCTCCAGTCAACAAGTACAATCTAGGGTTTAATCACAAAACGCTAGCTTCAATGTCTCCAAGGGATGAAACCATAACCCTAGTATTCATTATGCTCCAAAAGCTCCAAGAAACCCTAGCGCCTTCAAGACAAGAGAGATAAATACACAAATGAAGAACAAAGGTGGGGTGAAAGAGGCTAGTGCACTCCTCTCATATTTCTAACAAGATTATCAAGAATGAGATGATATAATGATCATCATCTCTACTATCTTCTTCACAAGAGTTAATTATAGTATCACACAAGAATCCTCCAAGTTAAAAAGATGTCTTCCCTCCTCTTCAAAATTACTTCATGGTGTCCTCAAGAATTAAATTTCCTTACTATAAGAATACAAGGAAAATAGTACAATGATGATGATATGAAGGAACTTATCCTTCCTTTATATATGAGTAGTAAGGAAGGCCAAGAAAATAGGTGGGCCTAAACCCTTACAAGCAACATACCATAGCCAAAACTAGACTTAGACATGTGGAACAGTAGACTCCAAGGCTACACATGTCAAAGTCCAAGGTGATGCCACGCACAAGAAAGCCTCCATTGAAAGTGTGCTCCATGATAAGTGTCCAATTTTCTTCCTCCACATCTCCAAGGATTCCGATGCTCATAATCCATGTGTTCCACTAGGTCCACTACCTTGCATAAACATTGTTGCAACCCAAGTGTCCCAAAGTCAACTACATGCCTCCATTCAAGCATCCAAACTACCCCATGTTGTATATGGTTCAAAAACCTCCACATAAATGCCAAATGATCCTCTAATGCAGGGTGTTCTTCATACAAACAACCTCTTCCATGTGGATAGCATGTACAATGCCACCAAACTCTCTAACTACCTTCAAGGTAGAATGCCATGCAAGCATGTGTTTGGGATCAAACAACCACTGGGTAGGCCACCTCCAATGTGTAAATCCACCCTAAACCATTCAAGAGCTAGTCATACACCATGTACCACAAATCACATGAAGCAACCCCAAACATGGAGTAAACACTTGAAGTAAGCCCAAAAACTATCACTACATGGTTTTGAAAATTTGTAGCATGCATTGTTAAAAAAGAGTAGACTAGCTTTGATCAAGGAGAGTTTGTTTTAGATACAATTATTTCTACTTCAGAACCTATGGAATGTTCCATATTTATCAAAATTGAATTTTATAAATCCTATGGTAAGAATGACTAGAGCCTTGTCATTGAATGTTGCATTGCCTTGGTTTTTGTGCTCGATGTGTGGATATGGTTAATACCCTATTTTTTGCATGCATCAACTTGTGTTTCAATAAATGGCTCTTTTGTGATATGGTCATTCTCTATAGATCCATTACGCAAGGTTTCCAATGGCTCCATACCTATATGTTTAACAAATGATGCATTCAATTTCTAAGGGTATAGTTAGCATGTATTTCTTCTAGGAGGTTATGTGACAATTAATTGTTATCTTTTGGGGTTACTTCAAAAATATTTACAACATGCTTGTGGTGGTTTCAAGTGATGTGGAGTGTATTGTGTATTTATTACCATTGGTATCCCTCTGATGGACATACACATTGGATATAGCATACTCTTGGATTGATATGCCTTGATTGAATGCTCATGTGGTGTACTTCCTTACAACAATAGATACATATGTGGCTTGTTGCAACCTGACATGTATGGGTGACTTGATGATCATTAACTATGTGATCTTCCATCATATCACAATAGTTCCACATATGATATATATTGTTTGGCCATGGATATTTTCCAAATACTGTAAGGATTAAAAATCGTTTCTACTGGAATAACAAACGTAAATAACACATATACTCCATGAATGGGCAAAATAATATATAATTGATTATATAAAAGATGTTGTTTTTACAATTACAATGGTAGGGCTTATATAATCAAATTCATGCCTTTTCAAACATAAAGGCACGTCATTTGACTTTTTCTAATTGATTAATTAATTATTTCTATTTATTAATTATTAATTGTTAATATTAATATATATTAATATTAATATATATTAATATTGATATTGATATTTAATGTTATTATTTTATATATCTTATTATGTTATATATATATTTATATAACATTGCCTTTCTCTTAAGGAACGCTTTGTCCTCAAAGTTTGTTAAAGACATGGATTACATTTGATTTCTTGATTGTAAGGTCATCTCGTGATCATTTATGTTAGTATCTATGACACTTGACGAAAGGAAACGATATGAATTCCGAATTCCCAAGAAAATATGTCGCATCGTTTGTGAAGTAGTCCATCCAAGATCTATTTTTATTGGAGTTGTTTCTTGATCGCCTTGTTGGATGGAACTTCTCATATTCTGCTTAGTTTGTTGATTTTGAGTTCTTTCTTTAATGAATTTATACTTTTTTGGGATTATGTTCATTTTGATCATGTCGTTGGTTAAAATGATTTTTATAATTTGGGTGTCGATAAGGAGTTCTTGTTGTTTGTTTTTTTACTAGATTGGATTCTTTTTTAACAATGAGGAAGACTGGATTTGTATTTGCTTCTTTTTCCTTGAACTTGGCTTTTTGAGTCCAAGGGATTTGATATCCTCTCCTGAATTTGCTCCAACTTGTTTTCCAATGAAAATTTATCATTCCTAAGATTACTGATCATTTCTTCTTGCACTTTCTTATCATCTTTAATCTTCTGAATATGATCCATTAGATCTTGTTTATGATTCTTAAGGTGACCATTTTCTTCAATAATTTCTATTAGTTTATGTTGAAGATCTTGATTATCCTCTTCTAACTTTTGATTGTATTGTGCTTAATCCTTCTCTTTTTTGATTTGAAGAAGCAATTTATGGTTATGATCTCTTAGACGAGAGATCTCTTCTTCCTTGTCCATGGCGACTTTGTCGAATTCTTTCTGCTTTTTTGTTATTGATTTTTTATTATCTTCAGTGATAATTTTTTAAATATTTTAAAGATCTTCTGGTGTTACTAGATCTGACTTCCATGTAGAATCATGTAATGTTATATTTTTATTTTTGTATGAAAACGTTAAAAACTTATTCTTTGTGTTTAAAATGAATGTCCCTAGTGTTTCCATCCAGGGTGAACCCATAATGATGTCAACTCCATTTAGATATATAGCCACAACATTTAATTGGGATGTGAACTCATACTCATCGATTGTTAGTTCTAAGTCTAAAATTTCATATTGCTTATCACCATAAGTATATCTCTTTTCCATTACACTTGATTCTGGGACTAATAATTGATTTTCCAAGCTGTTGCTAATGTAATTTTCCTTGATGGTTGGACATATAGCTATGCTAATACTTTTTCCTTGAATAGTTCCTTCAAGTTTTAGTAGATAACTGACTACTTTTGACTAGATCTTAGGGAATCTTTCTTGAACTTTTCTCTGGGGCAACATTTTATTTTTATCCAAATTTCCTTCAAATAATAATAATAAGGTTATAATTAATAATCTATATCTTCTTTGGATTCTCTTTTTATCTTATTTTCCCATTAAGGCTTCTCATATATTGAATGTAGATTGGGTGGTTGGGAGGAATGATTGTTACCCTTTCCACCCAAGTTCAAATGTTGTTTTATACCCTTCACTTCTATGTAAAACCCATTTTTATCTCACTTAATGTAAAAAGTTCTAAAAAAACAAAATTCAATATAAAAGAGTAATTAGTTTCCCACTTTTAACTAAATAACACATAAAGTAGTAAGTTAAACCATGTGTGGTTTCTTTTTTTCTCTCCATTTTTTTTAACTTTCTTTCTTTCTTCTTTTTCTTTTTTTCTTTTTTTACTTCTTCATTTTCCCTCTTGATCAAAGACCACAATTTTAGGGAACCCCTAGGATAATGGTTAAAGACCACAATATGGCCAAAGGCATGGATTATGAACTTAGCTCTGGCTCTGATACCACTGTAATGATTAAAAATCATTTCTACTGGAATAACCAACGTAAATAACACATATACTCCATGAATGGACAAAATCATATATAATTGATGATATAAAAGATGATTTTTTTACAATTACAATGGTAGGGCTTATCTAAGCCAATTCATGTCTATTCAAACATAAAGACACGTCGCTTGAACTTTTCTAATTAATGAATTAATTATTTCTATTTATTAATTATTAATAATAATATATATTAATATTAATATTGATATTTAATGTTATTATTTTATATATCTTATTATGTTATATATATATATTTATATAACAAAGACACCCTCCTTACTGAATCCACCGTGATATGTGCCAAAGACATATGGAGACATTTAGTTAACACTAGTGTTCTGACATATGCTCTCTACTTGGCTTATGGTAAATGCTTTCTTATGTTATGCACTCATGATGTGGAAATGGATGACTATTTGGAAGCTTCGCAAAATTTAGAGGTTGTTTCTCCTAAAGATGAGGATAGCATCTCAAAGGACAGTGAAGACCTAGATTAAGATGTTCAGATTCTAGAAAGTGACACTTGTTCTTAGTTTGAACCCTTTGTTATATTTTTTTGCATTTTACTTGCAGGATGTTTTGTAAGAATCTAGAATAGTTTGGGAACTTTTCTTTTTTGATACAAGTTTATATTTTGGAGGACTGTAATTAAGACTATCTCTATTTTGAACCTCATAAACTTTGGTGAGGAAAATTTTGTACAAATTTGTTGAATCTTTTTCATCCCTTATCAATATAAAAACAACCATTTTTGTTATAAAAAAAAAAAACCTTTGGTTTTTTAATCAAACTTTTATTATCCCACCTTATATTCTAAAGCACTCCACTTGGTGCTCCATGAGTCATTTGCTCCTTCTAGTGATGCACCCCCTTTACATGGTCAAGATCTAAGATTTTGGATTTAGGGTTGCAATTTTTTACCATGTCAATAGCATATTCTAGAGAAGTTAATTGCTCTCTCCCTACATAAGAGAAACTTCTCTCGTTGTACTGGTGGCTAGAACTTGAGAATAAAATTTGTCTTGTTCCCCTTGTGTCTATTTCTTCTTGTGATAAAACATACAGTAATGCTTGTAGAAGAATGTTAAAAGTTATAAATGTAGTCTCAAGTATGGCTTCTTCTCTCAAGTGGTGAACTATGCATGAATATGATTGAAATAATATCACTCTAAATATTTGCTTATTTTGTTTCCTGAATAGTATAGTATTCAACACATGATACATCCTCTTAATAGTTGGATTACTAATACTTTACATGCATACTCACTTAAAGAATGTCGACTTTTGGATTCTACATGTTAGTAAAAGAAACCATATTTGACTATCAAAGACTACAGCAAGGGATTGAATACTTATCCCCCTCATACTCTTTGATCACCAAATGTATTCATTCATTTATGACTCCATGCCATTTTCTCAAGCAATTAGGCACTAGTCAAGAGACTTAACTCTCTTTCAGCCACATCAACAAATCATTTATTCTCTAGCTAAGTTTTTGGCTTTTCAACCTAGGATATAATTTTTATCTCACACATAACATTGGGCAAAAATTAATTAAATCAAAACTGTCTTGAAGGTTACACTCCTTTTTTCTTCTGCTTTATGGCTACATCTTACTCTATGGTAAAAAAAACGCTTGTTAATTTAAAATTGTATAATGTTGAGATGAAGGTCAATTTTAAATTTGTCTTAGCTCTGAATTAGTTTATTTTGTTTATGGTTTAAATTAGCTAAACTAAAGATTGTTTTAAGCTTATTTTCCTCAAAATTCAGCACTCTTAAAAGTTTGGTCTAATACATTTTTCAAATCTTGGGTTATCATTCTTTAATGGTTCATTGGCATAATCACATGCGTATTAAATCAACATCTAATGGCATATCCAAGTAACTAAACAAACATCATACTTTTGATTTCAAGCAATTGGTTAGTTATCTTTTTCTAGCAATTTTGCATGAAGATCTATACAAGTTGCTGGAAATTTTTATAGTTATTAGCCACATTATTACAAATTTATCTCTGTTTAATTAACTTTACTGTGAGTTATTTCTGAAAAGGATGGTAACTCTATTCTATTGGCAATCGCAACAATACAACAATAATTTGCACTAAGTATTATCTCAAAAGATATTTTTCAAATTTACTTGCAATATATTCCATTGCTTTAAATCAAGGTAACTAAGGCTTTCATAACTTTATTTCTTGGTTTAAAAGCTTATTTCTCAATGTCACTAACACTTAAGTCACCATATACTACAAGAACAATGTTAACTTGATGTACATTGTTTAATGAGATACATTTCACTTGTTACATTTTACGTCTCATTTTACAGTTTAGTTTAAATTTTTTATCTAGTTCTTTTCGAAACAAGATGCCCATTATTCATTTGGCAAATCAAAGCTTTTAGGTTGCTTAAATTACTTTTTTATTCAAATTAATACACATGTGCATGCAATTTCATTGATTCGTGGATGTTATCAAATTGTGAGTTATCTCTTTCAATAATATTTCCCAACTCACAACCATAATATTTCCCATAATCAACCTTACATCCTAAGCAACTTCTCTCATCTCTTCAACTTAGGTCAATATGTATCCCTCCCTTGTGACTTTTCAAGTTATGAAAGTGAAAATGAAGTATTTACTAAGGTGACAATGGCATTACTTCCATTGTTGCGCATAGCTTCACTCTAGTGAGGACCTTGCACTTTAAGGGTGCTAGCTTATGTTGCAACATGGCCAATGGCTTTGGAAGAGCATTGGACACATCTCATGAATTGTCTAGCCTTCTACCCTTGTTTGTTGGATGTGTTTTCCTCAAAGTTTAACATGTGTCAAGTGGACTTAAAGTGTTCTATGTGAGGACCTATCTAATGGTTAGATGGGTTGTTTTCTGTGGACTTGATCCACTTTATAGTTGTTCGCCTCTCTGATCTTTCATTTAAATAAAGGGAGATGGGTCTTCTCATCAACTTGATGTAATTATTCAGTTATGTAATCACATACTTGTAATATATATTCAAGAGTTAGCATGAGTTTGTCCTCTTGTGATGGCTAGGGTTCTTGGAGGAATTTTAAGGGAAGACTAGTGTTAGGTTTCATGTTATGAAGACAAAAAACTAGGGTTTGGGATCAACCCTAGAGGAGAAAATGTAACATCTTATCTTGTAGCTCTTGTGGGAGAAGATAGGGTTTTTTGGCATTTGGATGCCTTATCACTACTTAGTGTGGACAAAGAAAGAGACAGAAGTGCATTTGTTGGATTCAAGTGTATGTGCCTAGATGGACCCAATCCACGAAAACTTTTAAGGATCCATATTTATTTGAAAGTGCATAAATACTTGCCATATCCTATCAATTCTTAAAATGTCAACTATAAAATACTTGGCGATATTTTTTTCTAAAAATATTTCAAATTCTAAGGATTTTATGTATTTTATATAATAATCTAACCATTTTTAGAGTGAAAAGATTTTACCCCATCAAAATTGAGCAAAACTCGGCTTAAAAATGCAAATTGACGAATCTTTTTTTTAAGACATGGAAAAATAGCCCATGGGCTAAATTTCACCCCTAAAATTTTCCTTACCCAATCTTTGGAGTAACTGACAATGGTTAAGAGTGATTACTAGTTAGGAATTGTTGGTTGGAGAGCATAATTTGTGCCAACTTGTGAACAATTATTGATATGTACATGTACTTCATCTCTTGTGTGTGTGTGTGTGTGTGTAGTGTTTCAATAGTCCAAATATGTACTTGTAGATTTGATATTCACCTTATGTTATCCTCATGATTGAGTAGATTCTGATGTTTTTTATGCATGTTGATTTGACATAATGTAGAGTTGAATTGGTTAAGTGATTTACCACATAAAAGATAAGGCTATAGTTTTACAATTGTTATAAGACATTGAAGACAATCAAATTCATTATTTACTTGGAAAAGTTGGCCCCATGGGTTGTGGCTTTATGGTATTGAAGTACAATTGAATGGTATTCATTTTCTTGGATTGCCTTGCCAAGTTGGATTGAAGAGGTGAAATCTTGTAGTTGTAATTTCATAATTCTAAATCACCCCAAGGCTAAAAGTTCACAAGAAATAGATCCAAGAAACCTCAAGGTTGAAGTGAAATTTCCAAATTTGCATTCAGGGGAATTCTCAAAATTTCTACATGAATAACAATTGTGTTGATTACTCTATTATTTCTGCTAGTGCTGACGAAAGAATAAGTTGATTATGTCAAAAATTGTCTTGAATTTGTGTTCCACCTCGAGGGAAGTGGTCACTGGCAACAAGTCAACTTTTGGCTCATTTAGATTGAATATCCTCCTACTTGGATTCACTGAACAATGGCTTGGTGTGTAGGAAGTATTGATTTTTTGTACCTAGGAAAGTGTTCCCCTAGTGATTTGTGTCTAAGTCACTTAAAATGTGAAAACAACTTGACCCTTGCAATTAAAGACTTGAAATGAGTTTTAATTTTCACTTTAGAGATTAAAGTGACTTTTTGATAAATTTAAGTGAGGTGATGGAAATTAATTTTGGAGAGAATTAATTATGCATTTAATCTCATCCATCCATCTATTCATTGTGGGCCCTTGCATTAAATGACCATTAGACACCAAAAAGGCAAGAGAAGGCATGAGAGACTCATTCTTTTTTTTCATCCATAAGTTTTGGAGAGCAAAAAAAGAGTAGAAATTGCAGACTAAGAGAGAGCAACAGTGGGCAGCCCATAGAGTTTTTTAGGCATGAATTTTGAAGTAATTTGTACAATAGTAAACACAAAAATCAAGGTCCATACAGTACAGCAGTTGGCACAAAAATCGAGACAATCTGTACAATCAGTTTGGCACATTTTTCAAGGAAACTCGTTGGCATATTTTTTTTACTGTAAAATTTCTAAATTTAGTCAACTTACAGAGGACTGTGGTGGAGATAAGTTTATCTCTGTTTTTTTTTGTTGTACTTTAATTTTATAAAATAAATAAAATTCTCTCTCAATAACAGGTTTACCCCGGAGGTTGAGAGCTTTGCCTAGGTCATTTGACCAAAAAATTCTGAGACTGATTTTTATGTGTGACTATGTTTTTATTACTGCTCATTAGAAGTTGTAAAAATTCTTTATGTGTTTCAGTCATATTTGTTTATGAGAAAATGACTCAATTTGCCGCTGAAGGTAAATTAGGTTGGGCATTAAACAATGTTAAAAATGGTGGCTTGAAACCATGTTGGAGAATGAGAAAAATTTACAGGAAGGATAAAATCATCAAGCATATTATATGGGAATGAATTTGAGAGAGAATGTTGGCATCAAATTCATATTCATATCCTCTCTATTTTCCAAGGTACCATCCATTTGTGTGCAAAGCTTTTTGGGATTCAAAACTTTCGTTTTAAGTGTTGACTTTGACCCATACAATTGCATAAAAGTTTCAACTCTGTTTATTCTTTGAAAAGTGCATTCCAAAAGTATTTTCAAGTGACAAGAACCCTATGAGCCCCGTCTCTTCCTTCCTTGAATCATGGCCAAAAAAGATAGTCTCAACTATTCACCATAGGCTATTTGCTGATTAGAGATATCAAGGATCAAGATGGTTCTGCTTATTCTGATTCGATCTTGGTCTTAGTAGCACTGAGAAAGCTTGAATATACATTCTCCCTTGCTCTTGAGCATATTGTTCTCAGTTGGTATATAATTTTGTGTAATATAAGCAGGATTTTCTCCAAAAAAAAAAAGGGCTAATGATTGTTAATGATTTGAATGCCTCTAATTTATCGATTTATCCACTGTAAAGAGTAGAAAAAGAAAATAGTAATTGCAACTCGAAGCAAATAATCTAGATGAAATCATGTTCTACATGATTAAAATAATAACACTACTAAAAGCTGGGGAAGAAACACATTAAATGGCAAGTAAGATAGATCCTTGTAAGTAAACTTTTTTGCAAGAATCATGAAATTCAAACTTTGGAAAGGGAATCTTTTAAATATTGAGGTTATATATGAAATTAAATGTCGATGTCTGAGAACTATAATAAAATATGCACCTCTTGATCTGAATAAACACTTTTCAATAATCCGTATTTACTATGCTCAGTGATCAAACTATGGGATAACACCCTAATCATAAAATCAAGATAATTCTGATTCAATAAAAAACCATACAAGTGTGTATTTCACTCCAATAGAAAAACAATTAGTGCAATAAACATTGTGTATATAACTCTATAAAAACTGGTATGTGAGTGATATAAATTAGTGTACTCTTTAGACTACATCACGAAGGATAGTAATAACAAGGGAACTCAATAAATTAACAACTATCATAATACTGACTCATTAAATAAGAATTGACTAATTGTTGGCAACTTCTTTGGATTCTATTATACAATCTGCGGCTTGTTCTAGCAGTTGGCATGGATTCCTAGTTGCCAAGGTTCATTCACTTGAATGACAATCCTTATTTAAATCAACATGCTGCCAATCCAATGTAATCAACTAAATAATGTCTTAAGTCCACAGTAACAAAAGATCCAGGTCTATAATGCATCCATAGAATCTGAGTGCTCTGATATACAATTCACATATCCTAAATGAAACTGCTAGAAGTGATAAAAAGATAAGCCTGCAGAATAAAAGAAATCGTGAACGAAAGAATAACAAAGGGTGGAAGCACAGTCCAAATATTATTCTAGACAGACAATTCATATGACCTGTGGATCCATGTATTCAATTGATAGAACAGTTAATAATATCCTTGCTTTGCTATTAATCGGCAAGTTTCATTTCAGCATCAGCTGCTTTGGAATCCAAAAGTTGAGGAAGAGAAGAGGATGTATAAGGATTACCACTACTTTCGCTTGAGTTTAACGCAGTATCTGGAAGGTATGGTTGAGACTTGACAGATATATGTGCATCACCCAAGGAAATCGATGGCATAGCTGCAAGTTGATTATTAGGATCCATATACTGACCACTGCCTTTAGGCTCTTTTGATGAAACAAAAGAAATTTTACCAGTTGAAGAATCCTTTTTTTCTTGGAGCCCTTGACTCAGTTCAGTAGGTGATGATCTTCTAGAAGCATGTAATGCTTGCAATCGAAAGTCTGTCTCTGGACGCCGGCAAACTTTCCTTAGAGGTACTACCTCCTGCAACACAAACCAAAATTTCTTGTTCGGTATTTGTTTAAATGACACCAAGGCACAAAAGATATACCATCTCTCTGGACATAGATAAGTCTAAAGAAATTCAAGTAAAACTAACCAATTGACTCATTCACCATCTTAAGATAATCAATGACTAGTAAAGTTCAGGCATGTCAATGTAAGTTTCAACATTTCTCACAGGTATTCTTTCTGAAAGTGGAAAATGGATATTACTAAGTAATTTCTAATATATATGCCACAATGCATCATGCAGCTCGGTGACCTTGTTTGCATGTATACAGTATATCCACTAAAAACTTGGGTGTAACTTCAACAAAGCTCAGTTATAGCATCTAATTGTTATCATCAATCATGGCTTACTGTCAAGAACCCTGTGGATCCAATTCAAGCCATTAGCAGTCAAATGTTTTAGAGCACTCGATTCACATCTGTTGTAACAACAAGTTATTATTCATTAATGCTTTCTGAGATAACAACTGTTGCTTGCAGCATCTAAGTTGAAATTGTTCCAAATACCCTTTGAGATGTGCATCCAGAGACCACATCATTATTGTGACATGAAATAAACAACTAGGTGTCGCCATCTATTTGCACTTCATGGATTATCTTATGATGACTTGCAATCTCCTCAGAAAGAAGTGGTACTTGGCGTTTTTTCCCCTTAAAATCATTTTCAAGCTCTGAAACTGCAACAAGAAGAAAAGAGAGACCTGAAAAAATGGAAAAAAACAATTGCATGTTTGTCTATTGAAGAGGTCAAGGATAAGATTGATGATTGGAGCTTGTAGGGCATTGAAACTGAAATATCAAAGATTATGAAGATCAAGGAAATACAATGTAGATGATAATGTCCAGGCCTCGGATCAAAATATTGGACAAATTATAGTTATTGAAATTTGATAGTACTATTACACTAAGAAGACTGTTATTATCAAAATATTATGCACATTAACGTAAATTTGTTCACTCAAGATTGACAAACAATTTTGCTTAAATTGTACATTCTACAAATGCAGATGGTTGACATGGCTTAGCAGGCTGTGTGAATGACCAGATACACTTCTCACGATTGTCTTGCCAATGTTCATAGCCTCATAGAATCAAACTATGAAAATTTATGCAATATAGAGTTAATTGCTAGTTTCCAACTTTTCTTTTGTAAATGCTTCTTATTTTCTATTAATAAAACATTATGCACATCAGGAACATATTACAAAAAAAACAGTGACAAATATAGAAATTTGCCATGGATGCACAAAGAGGTCATATATACAAAATCCTCTTGAACAACTAAATCAACCAGAACTCAAGATGGGGCATTAAATAGAAAATTGTAACAGCAACTGTAA
The DNA here is from genome assembly GCA_001517045.1 of Pseudotsuga menziesii. Classification (NCBI taxonomy): domain Eukaryota; kingdom Viridiplantae; phylum Streptophyta; class Pinopsida; order Pinales; family Pinaceae; genus Pseudotsuga; species Pseudotsuga menziesii. Next base: position 59,626 of record LPNX010079838.1, read on the forward strand.
CTGCTGCAGAGACCAGGTGGTCAGCATCTTCGTGTTTAGAAGGCCAACCAGGAGTCACAGGAGGTTCAGCCATCACTAATGACCACTATACTACATTTTCTTCTACATGAGGGTAGACCACATTAGATATGACCAACAAAATGAAGGGAATATTAACATCCACCAAAGGACACCCTCATAGCTTCATGAACAACTCTATCTCCTCTCCACCTCTTCTAGACCTGCTCACCAGCTCAATGACAAGGCCTATGATGGACGGAACCTCCCTTTGATGTGATATTTGTGTTAAGACTTCCAGGTTACTCCAAATGTGTTTACACCATGTTTGGGAGTGCAGCATGAGATTTGGGTGATCAAACCCTAGATTTTGATGATGAATTTGCACATTGGAGATGGCTTACTCAATGGTTGTTTGACCTTAGCTGGGTGCTCGCATTACAATTTTCCTTAGGGCGTTGGTGATCTTCAAATAGTTTGGTGACATTCTATATGCTCACCACATGGAGGAGATTGCTTGCTTCGAGAACACCCTGCATAGCATGGGATAGCTTGGATGCAGCATGGAAGCATGGAGTTAACTTGGGGAAGCCTGGGTTGCAGCAGTGTTCATACAAGGGGAGTGGACCTAGTGGAGTGCATGGAGTTTTGTTGGAGTCATTGGAGGCTTGTAGGAGGAGCTAGAGATACACCTCATGGAGTGCCCTTGCATTTGGAGCCTTGCTTGTGGCTGACATAACCTTGGAGCTCAACATGTGTACCATTGGAGCATAGCGATCCACATGTGCGAGACTACATGTGTCTTTGTAGGTTTACTTATAAGGGCATAGGCCCACATAATTATTGTCAACCTCCCTTACCCCTCATTTATATACTATATAAAGGAAGGAGACTGCTCTATCACATTCATTCATTCTTGTTTGTCTTGTGTTAGAGATGTGACAAGGAGGAGCAAACTTGTCTTCCTCTCTCTCTTTGATCTTCTTTTGTACTTCATCTCTCTTGTCTTGGAGTTGCTAGCGTTTCTTGGAGCATCTTGAATACTAAGGTTACGGTTCCATCCCTTGGAGACTTGGAGATTAGGGCTTTGAGATGAAACCCTTCATTGTCCTTGTTAAAGTGAAGAAAAGACATCTTACCTCGGAGAACATGCATGTCTGAAGCTAGTTTGTTGGAACTCCTTCGTATGAACTAGGGTTTTCATTTTTTTCCCTAGATAGGGTTCTAAAGATCTAAAGGATTGTCCTAGCCTTGGGATAAATCAGTTGCATGTACATGAACTTCATTTTATGCATATTAATGCAGTTTCCAACTGTCCAAGACTTGTGCATATGCAAATTTGATTTTCAGCCATTTGATTCTTCTTGGTTTTATAATTTCCAGCACTTATATGTCTTGCTGATTTGCCATAAGTTAAGGCTGCAATTGTTAAGTGATTTAAAGATTATAATGAAGAAGATAGGGAAGATTTGATGTAGTATCTACAGCCCTGATAAGTGAAATTCAGATCTACTTTATGCATGATAAGATTAGCCTAAAGGGCTCAAACTTATTTGCACATTTTGTTATCGTTTCTCTTGAATTGCCTCATGAAATGGGGTTAAGACATGAAATATTGTCCATTGTTATCAGAAATTTCACCTCTTAACAGCCATAAGGATGAAAATTAACAGGGTCCAGAACCAGGAACCCTCTAGTTAAGAGGTGAAATTTCTGATTTGTTCAAGTTCTAAAATTTCTACAATTTGCAATGGCATTAGTGACTCAGACTATAATTCACCTAACATAATTCTACTTGCCATACACTGTGCTCCACTCCAATACTCCAAAGGCTGACAGAAGTGCTCTAAATCAAGCATCTTTGTCTTCCTAGGATCTGCAAAGAGAGATTAACCATGATTGAAACCAAAGTTACCAGAACCGAACCGGTGGTGAAACTGGCCGACCCTCAAAGTTGAAACTGGACCGGAACCAAAACAGAACTGGGAAAAAAACTGGATCACAAAACCAGTCCACCAAAAATACATCAAATATTCAAATTTTGAGAAATTACATATATTTATATGTGTGTGTGTGAATTCAAGCCATTATACACAAATTTGCAAAATTTCTCATATATATAACGAGAGTGTATACAACCAAAATAGCACTAAGTGCACTCCATATCTGAATCAAAATACCACTAAGTGCACTAGCTTTTTGTTTTTGTTTTTTTTTACTATAAAAAAAGTCTTCAAATCCGCCGTTGCACGGTCTGTATGAAATCGGCCAGTTGGCAAAAAAGGCTGGTTCCATACGGAACAGATCGGAACCGGCCAGGTCCGTATGAAATAAATATTTCCGGTTGATAGTCTGATTCGGACCAGTCTACTCAAATCGGTTTTACCGGTTCTAGTCTGGTTATGGTAACCTTCATTGAAACATTATCAAAGTAGGAAAAACTTGGATCTCCCTCTATGAATTTGAACTAGATGTTGTTAACAGCTTTCCATGAGTGAAATAAAATGTCTATCATGAGAAGTTGCCAAGTTGACCCTTGGTTGGTTGCATATTCTCTCGACCCAAGAGTGGGATTCCCCACATGGCCCCTAGATGAATCCTTCTCTCAAGGAGATAAATTATAACTTAAGGCCACTACTATCATGACATAAAATCTTACAAGGGAAATTCTACCTAACTGAATGAAACACTAATATCACCTTGAATTCGACATTGTTGTTCACATTTAGCAAGTTGGTTCTTTTGCAAAAAGAGTCTAAACAACACATAGAAAGGAAGGGCCAAGCCCCAAGGGTTGTAACATGACTGAAATAAATGACCACTCTATGCAAACACAGGCTTTCTCAAAATCATTTTTTAGAAACCAAGTGTTTTGGACTATCACAAAATCCCATACCATTCCTTTCCATATAATGATAATATACCTTGCAGTCAATCTTAAATGTTTTAAATAGAGAAATCATCTAGATCTCAAATTCTGGAACCAAGAGATATGCTCACAAACACATTGATCGTTAACAGTAAATTTACATAAGAAATACTTAATGTTTAACACCCCCCTAGGCCCTTGGTTAGGCATGATGATATGAAGTTTTTCAAGCTTTGTACTTGACTAAGCATCTTTGATTAATGAAAAGATAGCAAACAATCTCTTTCATTTATGGTGAATGTTTGGATGTTGAGATTTTCATTTTTTATGGTCCACGGTTATTTCTAAATTGAATGTTGGAATATTTTGATTAGTAGGTTTCAATGATTGATTTTCCCTAAGAATATCTTCATATTTTCACGTCTTTCTTATTCCTCCATATCTCCCAAGTGGACTAAGGAACCAGTGAAGACAACAAATCAGTTCCAATTTTGAGATTTTGTCGAGCAAATTGCAGACGTTTTGAAAAATCGTTTCTAAATGAAAATTCAGAAATTTCAACTCAAAGTTGAGATTCCTCGGACCCATTTCTTGTGAGATCTCAACCTTATCACTAAATCTTAAACATAAATAACAGTAGTATATACTTCACTTTTGTCCAACCAAATACACAAGGTATCCCAAGAAAATAAACACCATATCATTGTACTTCAAGGGAAATATTGTTCCATCCCTTACAGCAAAAATCCTAGCATTTAACAGATCTGAAAAATTACTTATTAAATAAGTTTTATTACAGCCATAAATCTAGACACTTAGCTTCTTTATGTTTGTCAAATTACTTAACAAAATCAACTAGTTGTTTGATACACCCCAAATTTTCAGTGTTCCACGAGGACGCGCCTCCCAGGGTCGAGGGCTCACCCCCTACGCTTCCCACGCCCCGGGGGCTGGGGGGCTCCATGGGAAACGTTTCCCAGCGCCCCCCTTTCTGCGAAACTTGGGGAAACACGGGTCTAGGAGTTTCCCGGATTGGGGGGCTCACACACGCCCCCTCCTGAAAATGGGGGGCTCCAACATGCCCCCACTACCCTCAATTTTTTAAATTTTTTTACTTAAAAAAGAAATGGTTCATCTTAAATCTTAGGCTTTTACACTAAATGGTCATTTTAAAACGAAATAGAAACAAATAAAAAGAAACAATCATCGACATGATATGCTTGTCTATAACGATTACATTAAATTACACTAAAGTCTTCGGGAACATAAGCATGCTAATATGCAAATGGTGATGGGATGAGGAATTGATATGTTTATATGTTGGGGTTCATATTTTTATAAAAAAAAATTCTTTTTTAAAATTTTAGAGATCGACCCCCCTATGTTAGGGACCCTGACGCCTCCCCGCCCCCATGTCCCCCAAAATTTTGGGGTGTCTCTACACGTCCCCAATGTGCGTTTCCCCACTCCCACGCCCCCCCATCCCAGAAACTTGGTGGAACACTGCAAATTTTCTGCAGCGCACCCTACTCGTTGTGCCAATGACAAGGGTCCTTTTGCCAATGTAAAAGGCCAAGTTAGGGCTAGTTTATGTAAAAGTGTTGGTGTAGCGGGCCTCATGACCCTTGGTTTGGTCATGGCAGGTAGTCTTGCTTCTCGTTTCAAGGAGTGATGACCTTGTTTCTTTGCTAACTAGCCCTTGATGGGTGGAAGTCCCTCATCATGTTGGGCATTTATGCCCTGGATGGGTGTTCCAATGCACCTTGAGAACACATGGATTGGGGATTCTAGCCACACTTATGGTTTATGCTTTTTAGAAGGTGATTTCACTTGTAACGGTTGTCATATTTTCCTTAGCACACCTCATTGTATCCCCTTGGACCTTATCTTGTGTCATCCTTCCCTCTTGGTCCTCCGAGTCTTGAAGAGTGAATTGTCCACCATCCAAGCAAGCTTGAAGAGGCCATATCAACCTAAGGAGGGTATTGAGAGAAATAGACAAATGTATGGGTTTAGGGTGACAAGCACTTCATCATTTTTTATCATTATTTTATGTTTTATGAGGTTTAATCCCCAGATTGTGGGTGACAAGTTTTAAAGACAAATTAGGTAGGTCGAGCTAGAGGAAGGAAAAGTTTTGTTGTTTTTTAAAAGGCATGTATTTTCTCATATAAATAAGACATCCTCCTCTCATTCTTAAGTAAGATTATGGGATCAAAGTGACTAGAATTTTATTTTTACTTGTGTACATGAGAGATTAAGTGGTACACACCTCCTTTCTTGGCAATTCTAGGGTTTTCAAAGGATCAAAGTTGATGTTTAAGGTTTCTTTACTATCTTTTAAGGTTATTCAGATTCCAAGGTGAAAGGACCCTTGAATCGTGTTTCTCTTCTCATTTTGCTCTCAATTGTGGTAAGATCTTTAATCTCTTGCCTTGCACTATCGGATGCATCCAAGACAGGAGTAATTTAAAGTTTTATGCATATTAGAGAGACATCCCTCTTGAAGGGTCTCTCTTGTTTGGGCCTTGGGTCAAACGATAACACAACCTAGGGTTTCTTAGCCTTGCCCTAATTCTTTCAAAAATTGAGTCGCCAATTCCTAGGAGAAACGTTTACCTCGATTTCTCAATAAGACCTAGGTTCGATTCCCTTCTCTTCACCAAATTCTTTTTACAAAATTCCTTGTATTGTATATTTGGAAAAACCCAAAATTTTTAATATTTTTGAAAATTTCCAAAAATATTTATTCTTGTTGTTGTACTTATTTAGCATTGAATTTACTTGCAAAATTCCAAAATATTTATCCTAGTTATAAATCTCTGAATTGTTTAGATTATGCGAAAATCCATAAAAACTAAAAAAAAATCCATAACAGCTGTTTTGCAGCTCAAATAAGCCTAAACAAGGGTGGCATTACCCTAGGAAAGGGGGCGTCACCTCCTAGTGGCTGGTACAGCCTTGTTTCAGATCCGATTCAAGTGTTTTCCAGGCCCAATATTTAGGAAAACCCAAGCCCTAACAGTTGGGAAGGGTTCTTAACTTCTTACCTCATACTTGAGCATTTGGGGTTGACCCTAGGGGGTTTTGAAGTAGTTAAACAAGACATTTATCAGTTTATGCAGGCTGCTACAGATCTGAAGATGTAAACAGTCCTAAACTGCAGCATACAGCCGTCAAACCAAGTGTGCCCTAGGGGGGATAAATCATCATTGGTTGGTAAGTGGTGAACCGTGAGAGGTACTTATAGGGTCATTTCCACAGTTTATTTCAAGGTTTCACACAAGTTTATAATGCTGGTTTTTACTGCAGTAGATTGACGTTATCTTAAAAATCAATCAGCACCAAGTTATATTGCTCCTAAACCTTCCTAGTCATTGAGTATTTATTGAATATTTAATTTGACTCCATTAAGGCACTGGTCTACTAACCCAATAGGAAGGTCTTGTTAGAGATAGTGTTGTTTTTTGTCGCATAATTTACCAAGGTATTTCTCTCCATATTTGGGAAGCCTCCTGTGGCAAGAGGAGCAGGCCTGAAAAGAGAGGAGAGTGCATTGTGGTGACACCGTGACATTGGTTGCATCTCCTTAAAAGTTGCCAATCTTAGCATTGACCCTTGTGACCTAATAAAAAAGGTGCTAATTTGTGTCGCAGCATTGTTCATAATAAATCTGCATACCAAACAACCCTAGAAACTGCTCATTCATCATGACATTATAAGTTGAAAATCAGATCTACAAAATCGGCAAATGCGATGACTTAGCCCATGCCCCTGAGAGTTTTTTTTAATGTTTTTACATTATTTTCACTTTTTACAATCCTTACTTGGTACTACTTGGAAAATAAAGCAATATATTTATTATTTACATTGCACAATCATGAATATACATTAAATGAATTAATATTTTTGGTATTTTATTTTATTTTTTATAATTTTAGAGACATCCTCCTGTCCTCTCTTAATTTCCCTAAAATTTGGGGGTAGTCTCCGTGCGTACCCTGCACCCAAAACACACCCCTCCCCAAACCTGAAAACTTCTGAGTACATTGTAAAATTCTATAATGCTGGAATTTCATATATAATATATATATATATAGAGAGAGAGAGAGAGAGAGAGAGAGAAGTACATGTACATACCACAACGTTATCACAAAGCAAATACAAATCTAGCTATCTAAAACCTAGCTAAGGGTAAACCATGAGAAACCTAGCCAACACCAAAGACCTCCAACAAGCATGCATCAACACAAGCAAGTCTTCTTTGGCTTCAACACTTGTCTTCTCCTACTCAACAATGCTCCCACAAGTTAACTCGTGTGGGAAAAATCACCACTAGAGCTAACTAGTGCAACTCCAGATCACCAAAACAATTCACAACCAGATAACTGAAGAGCGTAGTTGAGTAAGTTCACCTTGCCTCCCTTAAATCATGAAAACTAGTGCTAGAGAGACTGAGAGTGATCTACCTGATGGGAATCGAAGCATAACTGAGCATAACTACATGCCGACTAGGGTCAATTGTCGGACACTACTGGTGGCACTCAGAGCGGGCTCCTAAATTATAGGGATTTGTCCCTAGGGCACATAAGTGGAAGATGTCCCCTAGGTGTGTCCCCCATGCACTAATGAAGTGATGATGACCTCCTAAGCTAGGAAAATAGACAAATAGACTGTGTGCTCAATGGGAGGATTAATAATAATCCCAACACCCCCCCTTAATCCTGACTATGGACAACCTGGGCCCTAGCAACTAAGACCAAAGGTCACCCATACAATCTAAATGTAAGAGAAACTGCTTAACAAACTGAGGAAAATGGGGAAAACATAATGGGAACCCCCCCCCCCCCCTCAAAATAAGCAAGGAAATTAGGATCAAGCTCTCATATCAAAAAACTTGTAAAAAATGTTTCTACAATATTGCTCCAAAGAGATGCAATTTGCAGAGTGATGGACCTTGTGTGCACTAGTATCCTGGGACTGTGCATATGAACCTCTCCAAACTAAATGATTATGTTTGGAGGAATCTTCCTCTTTGGAAGAACATGAATCTGCTGAACTAAATCAAGAACATAGACAGTTGCATAATAGATTATGGGACCATGTAGAGCAACTGAGATAATCTAACAAAAGAGCAAAAGTGCTTGAGAATTCAAACCATGTGAGGTAAACCCAAGCAACTAAGATGTTGCAGCTTTGAACATTGAACCATGTGAGGTGAATTCAACTCTAGATGTGAGGAGCAAGTGTCCAAGCGAATGCAAGAGGTCTCCATCTTTACTAGCATTGTGAGGAGATGAGCATGTGATCTAGTAGGAAGCAAGAGGAGGCCTGGGACCATGGACACTGAATGCTTGAGCTCCATAATCTAATATAGCTTCCAAAATATCCAATGATTTACAAAGTTTAATATCAACAAAATCATAAGAAGAAACTAACATCGAATCCCCAGCAACGGAATTTTTGAAAGAGACTTGAGGTGCTTATTTTTTCACACCAAGATTGATGAGAACAGCTACAAGCATGACTGGAGGCTCTTGAAACTTCAAATTCAAACCAATTAAGGTGATATCAAATCCAAGAATGAGGAACAAAGGTTCCAAGTGCACCACTAAGATGGCACATGCACTATGTTCTCCTTCTTCAACAAAACTCTGAGTATTGGCGCAAGCAATCATGTAGGAATTTGCTGGAAGCAATAGATCAATGAGGGTGAATGGATCACTCCTGAGATTGTTATTTCTTCATCTTGAACAACTTCATCAAAGAGAATTGACGTTGAGACATTTGAAGGAAGAACACTTGAGGAGGTGTTGGATTCGCTCCACGTATTATCTACTTCTTTCTGCACACCAAAGGCTCTATCCAGATTTCTCCAGAGCTCAAATGGATACTCAGCGGTTTCCATGAGATAACGCATATCGTGAGTCATTATTATATGTTGAGCATTGGTTGTCATTGATGACACCCATTAATGACAAAGAAAGACTAAGGTTGATGAATTGGCATGAAGGAGTGACAAATGTTGATGGCATGGCATGAATGGTCCAAATGACCCATTCTATAGTCATTTGTGGCTTGATGAGGTCATATTAATGATGATAATTGGGTCTTGGAACCCATACACATGGAAGCCCTAATCTCATGGACTACCCTTATCTCATGATTGAAGGTTGATGGCAAAGATGTCTCTGGAACCACTTACTCATGGGTCCTTGATACCCTTGATGAAGATCATGGTGGTAGTATTTTCTTCGTCATAAACCCAAGATGCCCATGGCTTATTAATGGGGTCTTTATATTGATGTAGCACGTGGAGAAACCTTGAAGCATTGCTTAATAACCTTTATCTTGCTCGTGGTGCTTTTAAGTCATAAGCTTGTATGGACGTAAAGATGTCAAGTAACCCTAAATGAAGCTCTTTGCAAAGTTGGTCTGCTATAGAAACCCTCATCAAATTATTTAATAAATCAATGATAAGTACATGAAGTAAGTTCAACAAAAACAACATTAAAATTTATAAATAAAATCATACATATAGTATTTCGGCTCAGATTATTTTTTTATGCTGGAATTAATATAAATAGGAGTGAAAACGCCATTCAAAAAACAAGAATTGGAGAGCTCTGAAATAGCGAGATTATTGACGAAGTTTGTGGACTGTGAAAGACAATCGGTTTGGCAGAAGAGAAACATTTTTTTGGGTTAAGTTTTGTTCTAAGGTTATGAAGAAATTCAGCCCTCTAGTGTAGCCGAACACAGCTTTCTTAACAGATAATGCTCAAATCTTATTGGTATACTCTGTCACAAGTTGACTGTATTAAGTTGGTTTGATTCCTGAGTATGCCCTATTGACACCTGTAAATCGTTTCCACTAATAAGGATTGTTTGGTTGACTATGGTTAGAGAATGCAGTTACTTGTTTATTACACTTGTCTACTATGAAGAAATTTGATTGATCCTTGAGTAAGTTAATGAGAAGTGTTAAATATTGACTACCTTATTGTATGTACATGGAGTAATATGATATTGTTTTACTTAGTAAAGATTGAAGTTGACATGATGGTGACAGAAGTAAGTGACATGCAGAATACACAATATTGTTGTACACAGTGAATCTTTGAAGTATATATGAGCTAGGGTTTGATTGGAATAGTCAAAGTCATGAACAGAATCTGTGGTGGCTTAGTATGAGTCTGAACAATCAGTGAGTTGGAAGATCTTGTTTTTTATGAGCAAACTTGAATAAGGATCACAACAGTTACATGATCTTGATAAGTGACTTGAACTTGACATGATTGTGTTGGAAGCCCTTAATGACAGAAATACCCATGAGAAATATCTTTCGTAGTTGGAACTAAGAAAAACCAAGTAGGGTCTTGGCATAGAAGTTGGTGCTTCTCAGTTAGTTGAAATTGATGCCGACCCCAAGGTGGTGGCCTTCAATGTAACCAATATCAAATTTGACACAATAAAGTTTACAAGTTTAACTTATGATGTGTTTCTGGTGATGTGATTGATTAATGTTGTTGAAACTCAATTGTATACATATGATAATCTTTGTTTAAATATTTGAATTAGTGAATCGTTAAAAAGTGTTGGCCCGCTGATTCACCCCCCCCTCTCAGTGTATCGTTGTGTCTAACACATATTTGCATATGCTCTTTCCACAGTCATCTAGCCAATCATTTTCCTCTTCATAAGATTCTTTACCAGCTCCAAAAGACAGATCAAGGAAATTATGGCTCTCAAGATATGCAACCATCTTCAATTTCCACTCAACATAATTGAATGATGATAGAGGAGGAACTGATCTCAAATCCATATTGAAGTTGTACAATAGAGGTTTCTGCAATTTTATTCTTCAAATTCAGGAACAACTTTAAATCCAAGAAGTTGTACATGTAAATCAAATCATGTGTGTAAGCTTAAATAAAAACTCAAAAACGTGATTGATGTCATGTTGCCAATTCAATCACAACTTCTTCTACATTCAATGAATCAAATTCCGTCGAAGACCCATTTGAGATATCGAAGAGATCTTTCAAATCATATAAGGAACTTGACCTATCTCATCCTGTGGAGAGATAAATATCAAGTCGAAATAGAGGTTACGAATGGACACGAGCTATTGCAAACCTCCAATATTCAACTGAACATATCTCTCAAACTAGAGACTCAAATTGAATCCCACGAAAAACCCATTTCAGATAATAGAAAGACCTTTCAAACAAGCTATGGTAGGCCCTCTAATATGATCTGTAGAGGTCGTGGTACCTCTTCAAAGTTGGCAGCGAATTTCAAATTTTGTTGTTGAAATTGTACCTGCAAAAACAATTCAATTTGAATCAAATTAGACCAAACACTCTCTGCTTTGACATGTGCACTTTATCTGGATGCATCACACCTGGATAGACTTCTCTGGATAAAATCCAAAGGGAGCAAGGCAATAATTCCAGGATTTATGTGGAACCAATTGGCTTTTGGTGCATCAATGGAAACTTCTGAGGCTTGTTGTTGGCATTGATACCAGCTCTGATACCATGTAAAATTCAATGAAGCATAGGATCATCAAGCCTACAGAGTTCAAATGGATAATTGTAGAAGAGAGAGAAGCAGCAATTTAGTAACTTAAATCAATAATCCATGAATAAAAACAATCATGAGACCAATAATTGGAATAATTAACCATAATCATTTAATCAATATTAATCCACATATTCAGTAAAAAATATTTAATACAATGATTATACATATAAGAGAATTTGAATCCCTGACATAGGATTTGAATCTACCAAATCAGACTGACTCCAAAGCTGACTTGATGTGGGAAAAATCACCATTAGAGCTAACTAGTGCAACTCCGGATCACTAAAACAGTTCACAACCAGTGAACTGAAGAGGGTAAGTGAGTAAGTTTGCCCTACCTCCTTTAAATCATGCAAACCGATGCTAGAGAGTTTGAGAGTTATCTAATTGATGGGAATCAGAGCACAAATGAGAATAACTGCTCACCAACTAGGGTCAACTGCATAATGGATCCGATAGTCTCTAGTACCCTGCACATAGTGCAAGATGCGCTTTGTTGCCTTCCAGTGCAACTCGTGTGGCTCCAAAATAATAGGGATTTCTCCCTGGGGCACCTAAACTCATGCAATCAACTGCAGTAAGTGGCAAATGTCCCCTAGGTGTGTCCCCCGTGCACTAGTGAAGTGATGATGACCTCCTAAGCTAGGAAAATAGACAAATAGACTATGTGCTCAATGGGAGGATTAATAATAATGTGAACAACCCAATGATGAAATGTAAATGGGGGTTGGATGAAGAGTCTATCCCTCACCTCCAAGAAGGCCATCTTTAGATATAACCCTCTTTGGATGTTAGTCCAAATGACCTACACAAGCCACTTATAAATGTCATCCCAAATGATCATGTTTATATCTTGCCAGGTAGGTAAGAGGTGGCCAGGCACATTTAGAGAGTATTTGAAATGGGGAAGACAATCCATTGAAATACCAACAGACCCCAAGAAATCTGAAACTGCTACAAAACAACATCTAGTATGACTAGGAGGACTAGATAGAGTGATGGACTCTAATGATTAGTAGGCGAAATATGGATATCGGTCTCGACCATTCGTTGCATTGGCAAAACTTCAAAGGTGATGTAGAAGTGAAACAAAAAGGAAAGCATTCTCGAGCCATAAGGGTCGGGCCACAAACTCTACAAGAATGATGTGTTGAGGTACTATTTGTTTGCATCTAGTGATGCAGTGTAGGAGAAGTGTCAATCCCCAACACCATAAACTTCTACTCAATCCAAGCTAACAATGTCAAAGGAGCAACAACAATAACACTTATTCCCATGGTTAAAAGTGTTAATTCCATGGCCTTACTTTCTTCTTTTATTTGTCATTGGTAAATCAACACCAGAGTCTCTCCCAGATGGCTTCTCCCATCATCTCATTTGTCGAGAAAGAAAAAATTAAGTCACAATTCCATTTCTATTGTTTTCCTTCACATTATCCATGATGGCGTGGGAAACCGCCCCCCTTATCTTGCGAGTTTTCTGATTCACATCCTTTAGGAGTCGGTTCTCAAAATGTGCAATCTATAACTCTGAGCAGAGACAAACTAAGTTGATGGACTGGTACTCAATCTTGAGCTACAGAGTATATTTTTTATTTTTTATTATTGTTAACCATAAATGAGTTTCTTCACAAATAATGCAACGGAAAATAAATACTGAGACAACATATAATATTAATCACACCAATAGAGACACCAATATTTTTGGGTATGGAAACCCCAGAAAAAACCCAAGATGGGAAAACCGGTGCAACAGTTTGAGAAGATATTTTATTAGCAAGATTTTGAACAATACAATCCAGAACTTCGATTTTAGCCAACCTGGCAAAATCCTACAATCGAAACTCCCTGAGAAACCCCAATAAGATCATACGGACCATGTCTCAGCTTGTACGGCCCTACGTCAGCATACGGCCCCTACATCAACCTATGCATCACCTGTACGGCTTCCTTGCATCACTGTCACGGCCTCTGTGTTTTTCCTGTGTGGTTCTGTCGAACTCCGAAAAGATGATCTCCAATCTCACTCTCTGAATTCTTCTGCAAACTTCTCTCTCACTCTTCGGCTAAAAAGCTATGAGCAAGAAATCTCCCTTTGGCAATGTGTGTGCCAAAGCAACTCTGTGTGTGTTGTATCCTCTCCACCAAATCAATCTCCTTTTCACTCAATGGCCAAGCGAAAACCCTAACTCTCACTATGAATCAATGGATGAGATCCTCCTATGAGATCAATGGCCAAGATTAGTTTAGCCATCACTTAAATTATAATTCACTTGAACTTTATAAAAATGCCTCCATTAAGTCAAATTAAAATTAGATTACATAATGCGCTTTTCTTAAGTCTAAACTTAGGATAAAGGCAATTGCCAATGATCAATCTAGCTTCCTATTTTATGTCTTCTATCAAGCAAGGACACATGCAAATGATAGAAGACCTTCCTTGTTGACACTTTATAACACTCCATCTCAATGAGGAAGGGATTCGGTAGCAACCCCAACTTATCTCTGAACTTCACAAAACTGTGTCAGCAAAGTGCCTTGATGAAAATGTCTGCCACCTACGAATATGTCTAAATGTACTCCAACCGAATGGTTCCTCTCTGTACACAGTCTCTCAGGAAGTGATACCGGATATCTATGTGTTTGTTTCGGTCATGGAACACTGGATTTTCAAATAGCCTGATGCCACTCTTATTGTCACGGTGAACCACTGTAGCCTCTAGCTCACACTCGAATAACCTTGAAAGCAACTTTCTCAAGCACATTCCCTCACATGCAGCCAAACTATTTTCCATGTACTCAGCCTCTACCTAGCTCAATGCAGCTAACTTATGCTTCCTGTTGAACCAAGAGATAACGAGTCTTGACCCAATGCTGAAGCAACAAACTGAAGTGCTCTTCCGATCTTCTATACATCCTGCCCAGTTAGCATCTGTGAAGCCTACTAACTATACACTCCCACTGCACTCATAAACGAACACGTACTCCACTGTACCACTGATGTAGCAAAGCACATGATTCACAGCTGTCCAATGTACTCTCTGAATCTCATGGAACAGATTCAGCGGCCCATGTGCTGAGGCAAACCTGTAGCTATCGCCTTCATGAACAGAGCTGAAAAGATGCTACCCAATCTGACTGGGACATCCTTCAGGGCTGTTCTAATTCAATCTCTTCAACAGCACTACTATAACAAATGGCTGGAACAGCTAGCGCACCTCCCAACAAACTAACATTCTTCCAAAAATTATGTCTACCAATCTTTGTTTAGGGCTATGGCCTGCTATGAAGTTTGTTGAGGCTAAGGTTCATGCACTAGAGCAGAGGAAGGTCTCCTGACTCTCCTCTAGTGAAGCGGCTTCCCTCAGCTTTGTGGGAAAACTCTCTTTTTTCATAAAACCACCCATCTTTATGGCACATCAAGTTGTGACAATTTGCTGCATGGATATCTCATGAAACAGATTCAGCGGCCCATGGAAGGACATCAAAACTGAGCTTCTGTTGGACGATTTCTTCAAGCTGTGGCTTAAAAAGGCAGTGTCAATATCATCCTTTCTACTGGATTCTAAGTTGCATTGAAACGGATATGGATACGGGGAGGGAAACGGATACGACAAATTTTGAAAAATGTCAGATACGATACAGGAAGGAAACGACAATAGACTTATATATATATATATATATACCAAAGAGGCCACGAGACATACATACTTTAGATTACCATTAATCAATTAGATTTAAAGGTAGTCATGTCATTTATAACAATTAAAATTAGCAAACTCAAATTTAGTCTTAAACAATATTCTTCTATCTCAAGTGCCATAGATAAGTCACCCACTGACAATTATTTAAACAAGAACATGTCAACTACTTCTACACATTGATTTCAAACCCTAAAATTACTTGATGGATGTATCCAAAGGTTACCATCTAACAAATATTACGTTGATCGCACTTCTATAAAAGTGTTAAAATTTCTAATTAAACACATCTTTTGATGTAAGCCAAAGACTCAACTATGTTGTATTTGGGTTGGTCCACTCACTAACGAGACAATCAACTAGGCAAGTGAGTCAATTGACCAACTGACTGGTTCAAAAAGTGACTAACCGACTGGCTCATAAAGTGACTAACCAACTGGATAGGGATATGAGTGTACTAGCAATGGAGTAAATAAGGCCATGGGTCAAGGGTTCATACTAATTCAAAAAGGAAAAGAAGAAAACTGAAGTTTGTTGGAAGATTATTGGAAATATGTGTTGGTTTATGTAACCCTTCATAAATTAGTACACTATTTTGTATGGCTAAAGCTACCATTTTATCAATTTTGATATGCAAGCCATTGGGGTTTTTTTTAAATGAAGTTGTTAGGAATTGGCTAAAAAACTGGAAAAAAAAGTCATTGTACTTCTACACTAGGTTGTGAAACTAACACTATAGTAGAGAAGCATTTGATACAATAAAATGTCCACAGATCAGTGATTTTTTGAACCAACAGTAAGCCTCCATCAATTTTGGAAAATTGCAATGAAACAAAATCAATGAGACATAGAATGTCAAATTACCATTCACCGATTTAGGATTAAGGTTTTGCTCTTGATTTATAAGCTTTGAGGCTTTTTATTTACGTTTTGAGGTTCAATTTATGGTTAGGGTTTTATAGTTATCCTTTGGGGTTATTTATTTGTTTATTCTCATGTCAAAAAATCACTATTTCTAGTAAAAAAACTTGCCCTATAGTAGCTGAAACGTTTTAAAAAACCAAGAAACTATTGGAAACATTTCAAGAAACGGCTGGAAACGTTTTTTATTTTTGGATACGGCTTGGAAACTTTTCAGTGGTGTTTCCAAGGCGTATCCCCTTAATTTCAGTTTCCGAAACGGGGAACGGTGTTTTGTTTCCCCTTTTTAGAAGTTTCCAGTAACTTAGACTGGATTATACTGCAAATTGATCAAAACAAAGGACATCAAAACCGTGCTTCTGTTGGGAGATTTCTTCAAGCTGTGGCTTAAAATGGTAGTGACAATATTATCCTTTCTGCTGGATTATACTGCAAATTGATCAAAACAGGTCAACAATGACTGTACTCTATTATAGCTGCTCTGAAACTGAAATATAAGGTTAACCTAGACCTTAACAGTTTTTAATTTTCTTGCCATTCCTCAGCCTGCAACCCTGAAACTTGCCTTCATAGACCGCCCATGATTGATTTATTGCTGCTGCTGACGCTGAAGGAGAGCCCAGAACTTAGAAGACAACTGCTTGTACGTTCTTGAGCACCCAGATTTGATGTAAGGTACACCCATAAAACATGGGGGTAACAGATAGAGTGAGTTGAAAATCTTATGTCCTTGATAATAGTGGTTTTTAATGTGTAGAGACTCGAGAGTGAAGCTCTTAAGTGATCCAGACCTAACTCTTACTTAGGGGCTATCTCATGAGTATCCACATCAATCTTGTATAAGAATTGAAACTTATCATTATAGATCAGAAACAGATTTTCCATCCATGGATTACCAACGTGTGCTCTTGGATGTTCTTTAATGAATTGAATTTTTTTATTTTCAACTTCCATATCAAGGAGCACTGACTGTGCTATTGATGTCTCAACAAATTTTATGCACAAAGAAACTCTCTATTTCTTATATAATGGCCATTGAACTGGGAATTGTCTTTGCACATTCAACCTTCAGGAGTTTGACAGCTAGATTCATTTCCTTGTACTTAAAAGTAAGTACAAAAAATGCCATCTTTGAGAATTTGAACTGAAGTTTAACTTGTTATCAGCCACATGTTAATCAGATTATATATGTATTATGTATCACTTTTAAATTCAATGTAAGTCCGAATAAATATTCCTATACAAATTGAAATAAGAAATATACCTCCGTCTGATCATGGTCATATCGAACCAAAAATCGACACCTACAACCCCGTATATCATGTTGCTTTCTTTGAACATCCAATACATGGGCATCATAGTAAAGCGCTTGCTCTTTTCCTTCCTGAGAAAGTACAACAAAAAAGAGATGCAAATATCTAAGGTGTGAAAGAAATGATGGCAGCTCTAGAAGTATTCGAGAAAAGACAATTTAGAAAACCCTGCACATACTAGAATTAAAGTGTAAATATACAAAAATGAATCAAATGTTTATCCCAATATTGTCACCAGAAAGCAAAGTATGAGGTCCCCAGGCAAAACTGCTATGCATTCAGAAACTTCACATGGAAGAGAACGACGCCGAACAGATTTTTGTACATTGACCCACTCGTCTTCCTCTGCTCCAAACCCTTCAAATCTGACTTGAACTTCCTGACATACAAAAGAAGCATAGTTTACCCTCTATAACATTAGAAAATAGCACTGTGGCTCTAAGTGTTAGTCCATTTTGGTGTCTTGTATTTTTTTCTCCCACACAAATTGCACTAATGTTTGGGAGATTATTCTTCTACACAGTAAGCTCAAATTAAAACTCTGGAAAAGCAAGCTGAAAACAAAATTTATGCAAACATAATCCAAACAGTTTTGGGATAACCCAGTTCAAGTAAGTAAACATATATTTTAGATATGAAGTAATCAATAAAAAGGTAACTCATAAAGGAATTGATAGATAAGAAGTGAAAAATCAATAATACACATCATAGGGCAATGTTCAATTAGTCTACATGTAGGCCAACCTTACAACAATAATTAAATAATAATCTAGGACTCTAGCCTACACTAGCCCTAGTAACAAACATTTACATTCATTATATATCACCCCCCTTTAAGAAGCTGTGTCCTTGTTACCTCCTAAACTTGCACTTCCTGTGGTAAGGCCCTAAAACACAAGTGCAACCTTAAGGAACTCAAGAAGGCTTCCCAATGTCACCACAGCAGCCATTCTCACTTTAGGCCAGCTCTCCTTTCGTACAAGGACGGTATCCCTAAACTAGAATTACCAAGTATATGAAATGGAAGCTCAGGGTGAAATGAAGAGTTATTCATTGGCAAAACAAAAATTGTAATGAGATTTTATAAATAGGGTAATGGGAGGACCAGAACTAGTGTCATTCCATTGGGCAACTAGAGTCAAAGGACAAAAACTAGGAGGAATGTTTTCTTATGTGATATGGAAGTGTGTATCCTGAATAAAGAACCTACAGCAGTCCTATCTTGCTGTCCAACAAAACAGAAATTTCTTGAGAGGAATGCAGATGAAGAAAGGCCTCCAAACATGCATGAGGGTTTGTCTACTACAAGATCATGTAAATTGCAGTGAACTGCATTAAGAAAGAAAATACATAAGGACATTTTCCAGCAATAGACACAGATTTTAAAGGGGGGAAACTTCAGGAAAATCCGTAACATTCTTGGTGTAAAAAACCAACTGGTCATCAAGGAGGGGATGATAGATATTTATGACGATCATTAGCTTAATATTTTTCTTGAAGCCTTAAACTAGTTGTAAAGTCAATGCTGACTTTATATTAGTTAATAACATACATGTGGGTTAACAAATACTCCTGTAATCTCCAAAGTATTGGAAATATAGCCTACTTTAATAAAATAATCAAATGCATTGTGCATAATTTTCTTGTTCATTGTGCTCTCTTTGCTCAACAATTTGAGGGTGGCCTTCATGTCATATTTGCACAACTCCCCTATTCTAACAAAATAAGAACAAAAGTAATCTCAAAATGAAATCTTCAACTGGCATTTTGTCAAGCTACCAAGAAGTAAATAAGAATAAAAGATAATTATTTCAAGCATACTGACACCATGGACTTTACTTACTGGATCATCTAGTTCCAACGTTCTAGTAGTGAGGAAACCAGCAACATCATACCTGCAGGAGCAAATATCAGAAGGGTTTCAAAGAACCCGATGAAATGATAACTAAAGGAAGAAATTGTTCACATAAAGAAAGCACTAAAAATTTAAATTAAATAATTAAAAAAATCCAAAAGATTCATGAAGATATCTACTTATCTTTTAAAAAATCTAACCACCAAGACATTCTATAATACAGTGCCTTCATCGACTCTGGTATCCATCCATTTAGAGAAAGCTCCAAAGGGTTTAAGCACATGTATCTCAACATATGCAGACCCCTAATAAGAATCATAACTTTCTTATATGATTACCAAAACTACACACTCTATTATATGTAATACTAGCTAATGTGAACAATGAGAGAGCATCGTAACATTTCCACATTAAGCACACTACCAATCTTGGATCAACATTACTACAATCTGACAAAAAGAACAAGAATACTCAATCCGACAAAGAATTCATAACCTAGCCTAGTTAGTGGTTTATTTACATGATAACATCCCACCATCCCAGCTTGGCCACAAGCTGCAAAGGCTCGCCCATTGATTAAAAATTATCAGTAAATGTAAGATCCCAACTTAGTGTTTATCATCCCATCCTATGATGCTATTCTTGGAGTGATTACTTGAATCACTAGGGTAATAGCTGTACTCGGAAATGAAATTTAAATTGTCAAAACATACATAGACGTGAATGCAATTTATTACATGTCACCAAGATGAAAACATGTTAAACAGAATGGAAGAATGGTAAACCAATGGGTGTTTGAGAGTCGAGACAGTGCAAGTTTAACCTACCTGAAACAAGAGAAAGATCATTAGTCTTTTGTTCATTGTTTTCACTTTCATAGGGTTTTTTATTCTCTCTGAAGTCTGGAACCTGGATCTCCTCCTACTAACCAAACTGGACAACCTTTTGATGTTGCATTTAATATGCTCAAGGAATCTGCAACTAAAAAACTCAAGACATCTAAATCAACAGATTCAAAAATACCTATCCATAGTCCAAAGGGTTGAAAGTACGCCAAGGTTTTAAAAAAATAGATGCTCCACAAAACAAGGCCCTGCTTTATATGAACTTGTTCTGATAGGAAAGTTCAGATGTTTTTGGACATCTCTAAGAACCCTAGATAACTCACCAAAACCCTGTTGAGAATGGTGTAATCCTGAAATTTAGCTACTTTCAACTCATATTGCGCCATTAATACATTTGGTTAGACATTAATGTAATCATTTATTATAATACTAGGTTACAGTTAAGACATACCTAGTGATTTTGATGTAGGTCCATAAAACCTCGAGAGTAGAAAGCACCGTACATACTTGAGTTGTGTATAACTACACTTCAACTCTCTCATTTGCAAATCATTGAGAGCTATTGCTCTCCCTAAAAAGTGTTTAATCCTATGGGCACCATATACTATTACACCCTCTCATTGTCTTGGTGTGATCAGCGCTTCATTATCTCTTTATAGTACTCTTATGGCCTCTTACTCTAGTGGACCTATTGTTCATCTCTAGTGCAATTGCCCACTCTTTATCAATTCTTATTTTCTCCCTTTTTTCCGCAGGCTTTAGGGTTTGTTGATGGTTGCATTTGATTGTTACTTTCTCTTGTGATCTCAACATAAAATCAAAGGTGTGAGCCTCCTACTCATTTTTGCATTTGGCTAGGAATTTCAAGGTTGTTCATGTTGTTATCTTTTGAGTTTCAGACCTTACATGTGGAAGAAACCCTAACTTGAGTATTATAAAGTCGTTTTTATGGTGTTATTATTTGTTGCATAAGGGAAGCTCAATTAAGGCTGTTTTTGAGTATGTTTTATGCATTTTTGGGAGACCTTTAAGACAGGATTGAAGCACCCAAAATTAGTGTTTACCCACAGTTTTATTTCAGGGATTTTTCCTTGGACACACATAGCTGCTACATCAGTTTTTCCAGATCATCCATTTTTTAAGGTTATTCTAGCGCTGAATTATAGCTGGTGACTTTATTGCACTTGTTTTCATTGCTGATTTAATATGCTGTTCAACATATTTCACCCTTAAAATGGTACCCTAGCACCATATCAGCCTACAACCTTGCACACCAGCTATATTTTTGAAAATATTTCAGCAAATCCACATATTTTTGGCTAGTGGCATTCACAACCTATTCAAAGAGTTTTGGATAGGGTCATTACCTAATGGACTGCAGAACTAGGTTTTCCAGATCTGATTTTTTTCAGCAGCTGATTTAGAGAATTTTTGGTTAGGGGCAATATGCCCCAAGGGTTACAGAAATAGGATTTCCTACTCTGAATTTTTCAGCAGTAGATAAAAAGATTTTTTGGCTAGTGGCATTGCCTTAAATGTTGTGGAACTAGGGTTTCTGATATAAAGATTTTTTGGCTAGTGGCATTTCCCTAAAGGTTGTGGAACTAGGATTTCCAGATAATCTCTCCTTTTGAGTTTAAAATTAAAAAAAGCTCTCTTTCAAACCAAATGCTATCCTTCTTGTTTGTTTTGCATGAGAATTTTCCCTCTGTGATGAGATCTTCAGTTAAGACTTCTACCATCCTAGTGCAAATTCCTCACTTCAGATTATTTTCAAAGATGCTGGTACTATTTCCTTCTTTGGATCTAATCAAGATGACTTTTTGCAAACCCAAATTTGTCATCTTCGAACACAATGGACTCAAAGTAAATATTAAATATATGCCCCAGTAAATAGGGCTACTTATATTTGGGCCTATCAAAAAGGAAGAAAGTTGAAACCTATATGCAATTTCTATCAAAAGGAAGGATATCTCTCCAAATCTTGTACGGTTTGTTTTCAGCAAATTGAAGAACTAGGAGGAACAAGACACTTGTGTGATAGGTATCTGTTTAATGATACTAGTCAGATAGTTTACAATGCACATAAGGTCATGAACTATGCATATGGGTTTGATCTATTGTACCAAACCACAGGTCATGGTATGACTGCATAAGCTAACTCACATGGCATGAGGACACGAAACATGGAAAACACAAAAATATGTGTTCGACATTGGACATGTCCACCCAGGAAACAGGACAGGACACGTTTTATATATATATATATATATATATATGCATCAATAATAGCCTGGAGGGTAAGCTCAAGTGGTTGAGAGTTGTTTAAGCTAGCAGAAGGTCTCGGGGTAAAATCCTCGGGTAGCTATGCAGGGGCAATCCTCGGGTAGCTATGCAGGGGCCTCACTCGATGTCCCTACCAAGTTAGGCCCCATAATCAGGACCAACAGTTTACCTCGGGTACCATCCTATAAGTACCTGAGGGTTTCCCGAGCGATGTTTCATCTTAAATATATATATATATATATATATATATGCATCAATAATATATTAGCTCACCCAAAAATGATGTTAGAGACAATATATGAAGAAGATTCTCCTGAAACACGGATGTCTAAGGATGGGAGCTAGGGTTCCACTAACTCCTATGGAAACCCCAAGCCTTTTGAATGATGCAGATGAGTTTTCTTTTGGTTATGCTGAAGAGCAGGTCGACTATTCAAAAGGTCCTTACTTAAGGGTCAACATTTGGTGCTCTTAATTAAGGGGCTTTGAGAAGGTCTTAGGTGTTGTTGATGCTTCTTATACCAAGGTGCCCTATCGCAGTTTAAAGTGGGTAGAAGTAGTGGTCAATGGAGTTTACCAATGGTGTCAAATTCACACGAAAATCCAATATGAAACAGGATCTAAATGTGCCCTCAAGGTTGGTGGGATTTAGCCAGATAGATTTGGTGAGGCTAGAAGTTAATGCGAACTTCCCTAAGGATGCAAATGACAAATGTGTTCCAGTAGGTCTAGCTTCGGGTGGTGTGTTTAAGGAAGATCAAATATTTCTTAAGGATTTCTCGTCGATGATTTGGAGAATTGCCCCTTTTATCGAACCCTTTGGTAATGGTTTTAGGGAGTCTAGGATTTTTTAAGAATGTTTCATTAGAAAAAGACTTTGTCTTTTAGAGTTTAGTAGGGTTTCAAACTTTCAACTAAGTGTTTGGTTGGCGATTAGACAAATGCCTTGCATTCAACCTTGCCTTCAACCTAAGTTTGTGAGAATTCAAATGGTGATACTAGCCTCGGGACAACTTTAAAGCAGCAAAAAAAATGTACTAAATAGGTCTTTCCGGTAAACCTTGTCTTAGGTGAAGAAATTAGGATAAATGAGGTCAGAGTGACTGTTAAGATGACTTTGGTGGGTTGATTATAAGGGTGCGGAGTGGATGAGACTGGTTTGAAGAAGCGGGTTGTAGACTCTTGAGGGCTCTCTTTGAGATATGCTCCCTCTTCCTTTATACTCTCATGAGTGTGGTTAGCTTTCATATTCAAATTGGCAAAAGACGCTTGAGAAATCCCTATGGGATTATGGAAGTGGGACTCATGTGCTCTACTCCTATACTGTTGGCCTCCCATGTTTAATGCACGAAATGAAAGGAATGGCGTGGTTCCAATTTCGGTGACATGACTAAATTTTCCTTTTGACTTTTGGCCTCATGATATCTTACAGGTTGTTGGTAATGCTTTAGGTTTCTTTTTGGAGGCAGATATGACATTTCTACACACGGGGGTGATGTGCATGGCTCATGTATTCGTTTGATTGGGTTGAGGGATGGTCTTGCAAACTAGATCAAGTTGCACAGGGGAACCAAAAGCTTAATCAACCCTTGGACAATCAAAGTGTTCCTATAGCTCGCTTCTAAAGGAAGCGTCCAGGAAGCGTTGGGGAAGCGCGCTTCCTAAACGCTTCCATATGGGAGGCATTTTCAAGAAGCTCGCTTCCTTGCAAAAAAAAAGCTTCCTCATTTTTTTTTCATTTTTCTTAAAAAAATACAATAAGTGATGGGTGGGGAGTAACTAACCCTAGGTCCATACTAATGCTATATAAAGAAGAAAAAACCTACTCTAATAGCAAAAATCCTAACCTTAGTAATCATCAGTAGCATTAAATGGTAAAGTTAAATTCTTAAAGTAAAAGTTGACATTTTCCTTATCTTTCATTTTTTATCCTTTTACTTAAATTTTTAACATAACCATTAATTGTTTCAGAATGTTTGAGAGTGGTTCCAACCTCATCAAACTTCAAATGCAAAAGGTAGAATTTTTTATCCCATTCAAAATTTACATACTTAACAGTTTTTAGGATTTTAGGATTACAATGTTTCCATTGGGTTCTATCATGTAGGAGGGTATGGGATTAGCATTTAATCAAACACATCAACCCCTCTATGTACCTTGTTGGTGGTGGTGTTGATTGTTCAGATTGATGTTGGTGGCCTCAAAACTAGTTTTTGAAGAATCCTTAGTTTATAGCCTAGCTTTATAGCCTATTTATTGGTGGCCTCAAAACTAATTTTTGATGAATACCTAGTTTATAGATGTGTTTTAAAAATCGCCCAAAACGGAACCAGAACCAAAACCGACCGGTCTAACTGACCAACATCCTGGGTGGTTCCAACCAGACTGAAGACCGGTTCGTTAACGAACCGACTGGCCCTAGGTACGAACCGGTTGGTTCGTTACCAAACCATTCTTAGTTGGCTAGTCCCCGTAACTCACTGGTCGACCAGCTGGGAAACACCTCCACAAGGTCCAAAAAAAAAATTTAATTTAATTTTTATATAACCCTAAAATTTGATTTTTAACTAACCCTAAAATGCATGCTAAGGCCTGTGTTTTAAAACCGCCCAGACCGAAACCAGCACTTGACACTCAAGTTACCCTTTGACACTGATTGCAACTTTACTAATTGTCATAAAAATTATCATTAGGAGATATCAGAGATTATATGCACACTTACACCCAGTAGTTTATGTGGCTCTTTGCCTGGTAGTCACCTTATCCAAATCTTGTATCTATATTTTAAAGCATTATCGTTAGCCATCATAATTCAAGAGAGCCAATGCAATGAATAATTTGAGTATCCAAACTTCGTGAGAAAGAAAATGTAACAATCTGTTGGCATGCATTCAATTAGAATTTGTTAGTGATAGATGTATCCTCTATGTTGACTCCTACCTCCAGTTCTTATATATTTCCCTTGACTATGAAAGAAGCATGTTAGGTTAGTAGCCAAACTTCTCAGCATTAAGTGTAGATTCATAAACAATTAATTGTGATATTGATGACATGCCTAGCTCACATGCTTTGGCAAGTATACCATATATATATGAGTAGACTTTGCATATTATGTCTCTAATCATCTAATGGCTTGAAATCATATTTTGGAATGTTAGATTTAATTTTTGTCATTGAAATTGTAATTTTTTTTGTATTATTCAATAGCCCGGTTCATTGAAATCAAATCGCTCTAGTTCATTACCAGTTCTGGTTCCGATCCAAGTTGACCCTCAACTAGTTCAACTCCTGGTTCCAAGTTTTAACACCTTGGTTTACAGCCTATTGAAGAATCCCTAGTTTATAGCCTATTTATATATTAAAAATTTGAAGCTTTAAGGTTGATGTTATGGATACTAGACCTATGGTTGACAAATTCACAACTAGATGATTGATGATTGATGAATGATATTATATGGTATTACGGTTTATTTCATCTTTTTATGCTTTCCATAACTAATTCAACATTCTACATGCATTTGTTGACGTATATGCATCAAAATATTATATATATATATAACGCTTCCAAACTGGAAGCTTTTAAAAGTTTTTCTTTTTGCTCCCGCTCCCGCTTCTCGCTTTCAGTTCCACTCCCAATTAACATAGAGACAGAGAAGCAAAATGGGCGTTAAATAGTTGGGCACTTTGGTTGACTAAAGGAGATGAACATTCGAAAATTTTTCACTAGTATGCAAATCACGAAAAGAATACTAATACTATTTGCAAAATTACAAATGCATAGGGGGGAAAAGTACCTATCTTTGAGGACATATCTAGAGCAGCTAGAGCTAGGGATTCTCATTTCGATACCTTACTTAAGGCAGAGGAAAAAGCCACCTTGGAAAAAGTAGTCAAAATGTCTCAATACTTTCCAAGCATCATAAATGAAGCAAATAATCTAGCTCTAATGGAGGTGGTATCTAAAGAGGAACTTGAGGTGATTCTGCAAAGCTTAAAAAAGGACAAACGTCTCGAACAAGATGGTTGTCTTGTTGACTTTTTTCTAGGTTTCTTTGAGGTTCTGAAGAAGGATCTATTAAGGGTGGTTGAAGAGTCTTAGCTGGGGGGCGAGGTCTTAGAGGCCTTCAATTCAACCTTTATAATAGTAATACCCAAGTCTGACAATCCAAGGATATTCAATGACTTCCGACCAATTTCTCTTTGCAACTATATATACAAAATAGTGGCCAAGATTATACCACGAAGAGTCAAGTGTTTGTTGTCTAATTCTATTTCTGGGGAACAATTTGGCTTTCTGGCAGGGAGGCAAATCTATGAGGCTATCGATGTGGCATAGGAGAAATTGCATTCCATTAGATCAAAAAAATGAAAGGCGATAGTGATAACGAATCACGATCAATCTCTCAAAAGCTTATGACCGAGTGAGTTGGTTGTATTTACTCATTAGGTATCTGAGTACCTTACATAAACTAGGTTATGGGCTGTATAACTTCTGTGCCCTTCTCTGTGTTGATAAATGTGTTGCATCAGACTTCTTTTGGCCTAGATGAGGACTAAGGTGGTTTCCCTCTTTCTCTGCTAGTATTTTTCATAGTGGTTGAAGGCCTTAGCAAATCTATTCTACATGTGATGCACATTAGATGTAATTTTCGCTCACACATTTAATGTTTGTTGCCAATATTCTCATTTTCTGAAATTCTTCAGGCTTATTGTGTAGCCACAAGTATTATAGTCAATGTGGGGAGGTCTACTATATCTGGGGACGGTATCGAAGAGGATGAGATGGAATATTATATGATTGTGTTCCCCTATAAGTCGATTACTCTAGATGAGGGTTTGAAGTACCTTGGCTTTTGGCTTAAACCAAACTCATACCTTAAAAAGGATTAGGAGCGTTTAGACCCCAAGTGTGAAAAGCAAATTTCAAATTGGTGCTTTCAGTGGATTTCAAAGGGAGGGAGGTTAGTTCTAGTTAAAGCGGTTTTGGAGGTGATATGGATTTTTTGGATGACTCTATTATGGATATTAAGGGGTGTTCTTGAAAGGATTTGAAGGATCAATTTTTTATTTCTCTAGTTAGGGAGCTTGCATACAAAGGACCTCTCTTGGATCAAGTGGAAGAGCATTGCAATTCCAAAAAGGTAGGGAGGTTGGGGTGTGAAAAATATATTTTCCTTTTCGAAGACACTTGATGTAAAAAGTATTCAGAGGTTGATCAATGGTACAAGGTTGTGGGTAAATGCAGTCCATCAAAAATATATTGTGCTTGATTCTATCCTAGAGTGGATCCACATGCCTCAAAAATCCATCCATAATGTGTCTATAATCTAGAAAACAACAGTTCTCTCCTTTTCCTTGATCGATGATGGCCTTGCCTAGTAGGTTGGGGATGGACTCATGGTGTGTTTGAGGGAGGATCCCTAGGTAGGGTGCGTAGATGGCCATAATTTATTGATTCACATGATTAGGCATCTTCGATATAGAGGGTTCTTTAATCTCTCAGATATTGTTAATCCAGTTTCTACATTTATCTGGGGACAAGAATCATATCCAACAGATTTTGTGGGTTTCAAACGAGATGATAATAAATAGAAATCCTTGAATTCGATGACTATGGAAGAATTATTTTAGAGCCAAAAGGTATTCTTGCCACTAAAGAAAAGGTGTTACATTCCAAAACTACTAGTGGATACCTCATCAAGAGGAAAAACCTTCCAGAAGAAGATGCCAAGGGAATCAGAAGATTTTTGTCAACAATACCCCTCATCACCCTTACTTTGAGGACAAAGCATTTTTAAGGGGAAGACAATGTTACAAACATAATAATAAATAAATGAGTCATATTACTAATAAATGTAATTAAAAATTAAAAAATAATTTAGCAATTAATGAAGAGTCAAAGGACACACTTGTTCAATCTCGTTGCTAGTCAATACCTATCAGGGTAACGAGACATTGTATGCATCTATTCATTATTCATTCAATAAAAAACTCTTATTCAATAATAATTGCAGAATTGTCTTCAACGTTTTTGCTTCATCTTCTCGAGCGCTAGGGTTTTGAAACCATTTTCAAGAAATTTTGTCTACGATGGACCCTATGGACAACCTCATCAAACACACGATTCTCTATAGTTTGGAGGTTTGGAGAGCTGGTTACTGGAGATAAACTGAGCCATGACAAAGAGAGTTTGAATTCTCATGGTTCGTTACATCATTAGATGCAAGAGGCCAGTTCCCTGAAACATTATTTAAGATCTTTTAAACTAATTTCCCTTTTGCATTAGATTCGATGCTTTGCAAATTCCCTAGCTAGCAAGGATCAATATCCTTATCGTTCTTATTCTTCCTAGGAGGCTATAGCCACTATAATTACCTTTTATTGCACTTGTTGTTGGTTTGTAGAGGCTACCTGTCTACTAGTTGGTTGGTATCTCAATAGACCACCTCCCTCCATTCAAATACTCTCTCTACGCCCTCAATTGACTCTTGCCAATTAGGCAAGAGTTGAATAGGAACGACAACGAGGACATCGTCAAATAGTATGATTGGGTTATGTGGGTCAACCCACCAGGTGGGATAAACCCTAAAAAGAGTACATTTTGGAGTTGAGAGACAACCTTATTGATCAACCCCTTACACATTTCGCCACAAGATGAATGTTGTTTGGATCCCCCTTGGGCAGTTTCAAGTTGGTTCTCATTATCTTCACGTTTAACCGACCACAATGTCACACAAGGAGATCAAACCTACCATCTCTATCCATCTTCACAAGATTGGGTCTAGGGAGCATTTCATCTTGAGGTGGCCCATCTGTTATGAGATCGGTGCATGACGTTTTGGTCTTTTAAGGAGTCTCAAGACACTCTATCCACTTTCTTTTGCTTCTCAAAACACAAATGTTTGGCAATATACCTTTTGACTTACTCAAATCTTGTTTTCTCTACCCACCCCAACACAAACTAAACCATGTCTGGTCTATTATAACTTTCTTTCAAGTGCTTCCAACAAACAGAGGTACCAAGACACTACATCAACCATCAAATTTGTGAGACCCCAAGAGGGATTTCATGCTAAACTAACAAGACCCTTACAAACATGTTGCCTTAGATCTCAAGATAACTCATACTACACCTTCAGTCAGGATACCTCCCCTAGATCTCAATCATGGGTTGCACTACGTTGGAAACCAGCATAGATCCTCTTGAAAGGGGATCTACCAAGCCTCAAGAGGGATAAAATATCTCAAGGTGCAAACCCCTTTTTAGAGTGGCAATGTTGAGGAAGCGAAGAATGCAATGTTTATGGTTTTAATTTATCTAATTCATGTAGTTTTATATATGTGTCGTTCTAAATATTTTAAATCTAATTTCAACCGACATGTTATTTTTTATAATATTTTATTATTTTTTATAAAGGACACGTGTCAACCCTAGGTTGAGCACAAAAGGAGTTACACATCTCCCCCCTACTTGGTTGTAGAATGTGCCTCTTTGGCGCAACAAGACATATTTAAGACCAAATCTCCATGCTCTTCCAATTCATTTGACTAGACATCTATCAAGAGATTCTTCCCTAAACCCTTAAATGATAAGAGATATTGCATCAAGGGAGGTGATCTTCGTCTAAGTGAGCCATACCTTCCAACTACACATCTATCATCAATTTATTCTTGCAGACTCAAATACTAGGAGAGTTTGCATCAAGGGAGGTTAATTGATGCTTAGGTTAATTGCACATACCTACACAATTGATTTGTTTCCCCACTCCATGCTCTAAGGCTATCAACTTTAGGTCTTTTACAACATAGGTTAGTTTTGCTTATATCATGTTTTTCTAGGAGTGACCTTTGCAATCCCACTTTACATCTCACACTATTGTACCTAGTAGTCCCATCGGCCTATTTTATGGTCATTTGTTGTACATTAATAAAATTATCTTATCTTATCTTATGATACCATGTAAGATTTCCTATGGGTACATAAATAATACAATTCACACAACCATGTTAAATAGAATAAGTAATGTCCAATATATTAATGATGTTATAATTATTACATCTACCAAAGCCCAAAGTATGCCTACATATTATATACGAACCCCTCTCTCATCTATATCATCTCAGTACATCATCATATAGCACCCTAAGTTGGCTAAGGTGGTTTAAACCAATGTTCCACCAAGTTTCTGGGACGAGGGGGCGTGGGAGAGGCGAAACGCACACTGGGGACGTGTAGAGACACCCCCAAAATTTTGGGGTTTTTTGGGGGACGGGGGGGCGGGGAGGCGTCAAGGTCCCTAACATAGGGGGGTCGGTCTCTAAAATTATAAAAAAGAAAAAAAATAATAAAAATATGAACCCCAACATATAAACATATCAATTCCTCATCCCATCACAATTTGCATACTAGCATGCTTATGTTCCCGAAGAATTTAGTGTAATTTAATCTAATCGTTATAGCCAAGCATATCATATTGGTGTTTGTTTCTTTTTTATTTGTTTCTATTTCGTTTTAAAATGACCATTTAGTGTAAAAGCCTAAAATTTAAGATGAACCATTTCTTTTTTTAATAATTTTTTTTTAAATCGAGGGCAGTGGGGGCCTATCAAAGCCCCCCATTTTCAGGAGGGGGCGTGTGGGAGCCCCCCAATCCGGGAAACTCCTAGACCATATTCATAAACATGTGGTCAAAAGGTGGGATAATTTGAATGTTCCACTCCATGCCCTTGCATATGTCCTTACCCCAAAATATTATTCTCCATCTTGGTTTCCCCAACCTACACCTGGTGGTGGAGTTAGGAAAAGACCATACACAAATCCAAAGGTGCAAAATGGGTATATGCTTGCATTAGACAAGTTGGTCACTAATGAGGAGTTTGCTCAAGTACGGAGTGAATTGAGACAATACATCAGTGAACATGGAGTCTTTGGTACCTTGCATGCAACCAAAGATTGAGAGAGGTTGGATCCTATCCATTGGTGGAACATGTATGGCAGTGGTGCCACATATTTGCATAAATTGTCGGTGAGGGTGCTTTCACAAGTTGTTAATAGTTCTTCTGTAGAGAGGTGTTGGAGCACCTACAGCTTCATCCACAACGTCAAGAGAAATAGTTTGAATATGAAACAGGCTGAAAGTTTGGTTTATGTGCACTACAACTTGAGGATGTTGCCCCATTATTGTAAAGCAGCCAAGAATGATAGAACTTTTTTGACTTGGGACAACAATCCAGAGGAGGCTAATGTGAAAGATTGAGCCATTGCATTAGAGCACTTGGAGGATGAACTATTGGTTGATCATGAGGGTGATCCGATTCATACATCAAAGATGCCCCCCCAACCACTAGTTGGTTTCCAGATGCATGAGTTTTGCCTTTAGCTTCACAACGTCCGACAATCCATGGGGTCCATTCATCTTCTTCTCGTGTTCCAGGATCACTTCCAGTGGCTCCTATTCCACCTAGAACACGAGAAAAAAAATTGGAAGTTTCTCGTGGCAAGAGGAAAACTTAGTAGATCACTATATAGTATCATAATACTTTGTATTTCATGTTTATTATGGCCTATTTTGTAAACATTATGGCCTACTTTGCAGTTTGAACTTTAAATTGTTGATTGCATCTTGATTCTTATCATCTTATGATCTTACAACTCTTTGGTATTGAATATGATATTATGATGCTTTGTTTCATTTCATGGTTGATGTTATCTGTTAGACAGTTAGAGTTTGTTGATGGCAAATATTATATGTTGAAATTTGAAGATTGATGTTTTTGATGATTGATCAATTGATGACAATGCTACAAGTCATAGCTCCTAGATGATTGATGTTATATGTGACATGTGTATTAAATGGTTATATCTATGTTTTCTATAGCTAATTTGGCATAATACATGTTTTTTTATATACATGCATCAAAATATATTAAAATATATAAAAACGCTCCCAAAACGAAATCTTTTGAAAATTTTGTTTTTCGCTCGCGCTCGCGCTCCCCGCTCCCAATAGCGTAGCCTATGATCTAAGTTACCTAGTTCAAATTCATGCTTGAGTTCGGCAACCTTGAAGTTCGACAAAAAATTTCCATACTTATAAAATTATTATTAAATTATATTTTCACACTTTTTTAAAATAGTAAACATATTAAATATCAACTTATTATTAAAATAGTAAATATGTTACATATTAAATTTAATGATAACTAAACTTTATAATTCTTAGGAAATAATTAACTTTATATTTTATAACTATAATATAAAATTAAAAGGGGTGCCACATGTTCATCTCAATCAGATTACTATTACTACAACTCTACAACGCATAAAATTAAAAGGAGGTAAAGACAAACCATAGGTTGTCCATTCATCTACAACCGTAAAAGCGTTGACGCCAACAAATCTCTTCGATCCTAGGAGGAGCCATATGAGGTGGAAGCTCCACAGATGAGTGAAGGAAGGTGCTTTACTTTATGAGTTAAGGTATGCCAGTTGGTATGCCAAACTAGTTGTGTAAGTGAAATAATGCTTGGCCACCTACCATACCAGCCAGGTAGGTAGAGAGTTGGTATACCTGGATGCTAGCAATCAACTATTTTTCGACCACGCGAGGGCAGTGATTATCAAGGATAAAGGCGTTTTATCAGTTTTATGTGAGGAGTAACATTCGAGGGCATCTTCGTAAGCCCTAAAGGCACTCCATAGAGGACTTCTCACACACTGATACAGTCGTCGTGAGCCAAATTCTCAAGTGACGTCCCGAGACAAACCTTTTTGGAGCTAGCAAGCTGCAATACCTCGCTCTTCAACCTAAACGATGACTCTGTTGAACGACGAATTAATTGGCTGGACCTAAACGAATTTGTTTGCTGCTAATTAAATGCACTGAATTTCAAATTTAATCCTTTAAAATCAGTGAATGCAGTGACTTAGCCTATGATGATTATTGTAATTGCAGCCTCATCATCGTTGATTAAATGATTATTGAAATTGCAGCAGCATCATTGTCAATTAATGAGCCTTCAGGCACATAGCATGATTTTCATTCAACATATATATATATATATATATATATATATATATATATAATTAGAAGCCCAAGGGGTTAGCTCAACCAATTGTTGCCAATATCATAGGGCATTTGGCTAGTTCCATGTCCATAGGTGCTCAATTCGATTACCCCTGGGTTAGGCACACTAGTCTATGCCACCAAGTTTACTAGAGATGC
The DNA here is from genome assembly GCA_001517045.1 of Pseudotsuga menziesii. Lineage (NCBI taxonomy): Eukaryota > Viridiplantae > Streptophyta > Pinopsida > Pinales > Pinaceae > Pseudotsuga > Pseudotsuga menziesii. Next base: position 93,226 of record LPNX010079838.1, read on the forward strand.
CATCCACGAATATGGGGAAGCATCCCTTGGGTTTCCCCATGGGGTTTTCCTTAAACAATAATTTAAAACCTTAGTTATTAACTTATATAAGCATATCTGTGGAAAAGAAAAAGAAAAAAAAAACTTAAATGTACATATTAGTTAATGTATATATATTAAAAACCGTGTCTATCAAATTTAATGGCTAAATATTATGAAGAAAAAAAATCACGTGACAAATCCTTTTGAATTACAATGTGGCCAAATTTGAGCATTAACAAAAACCAAGTGACTTTGAACGTTACCATATTGCATAAACATCTAGTTTCATTTTATACTTGCTTTAACAACCAGTAGTTCTTCTGCATCTTTCATTCAATAAAGAGTTCACAGAACTTTGAAAAAATAGAAGACTTTGTACCATTTCCCTGATCTTAGGTATTTGAAAGAAAACAGCAAAACTTAAAGAATCATGTCAGCATGACAAGTAAATTTCCCAATTTGAGATAGGAATCGCTATAATAGAAATAACCATATTGACTTACCATGCCTGATCTCGTGCAGACCTAGCCTCGAATTCCATTTTTGGACTGTCTGGAGGCTTTCTTCCTATGTATCAGACAAAAAACAGAAACTGCATCAGTGAAGTTTGTCTTGTCCATTTGCAACATTATGAACTGGACAGAACAGGCTTCTAACACAAAATCTAAGCAAAATGCTTCAGGAAACCTCAGGTATTACACAGTTAATCAAACTTCAAAGTATATTTACATGTAACATACAAACAGTAATGTTCAATAAATGAACTCAATCACAATATTTGTGTGTCAGATTTTATGATGTCCTGACCCCTGAGAGTCTAATACCATCTTTTCAGATAGAACAAAATTAAAATGTCATATATTATAATGCTTAGAATCTCTCTGGCATCCACAACTGGGAAGCAAATGTTACAAAAATGAACAGTATTCACTGGGACATGTGAACAGTAATTCAGTTTCATACCATAAAGTATTAAAAAATTATTTGGTTGCGAGGAAAAAAGAGTGCAACTGCAAACTATATTTTTATGTCAATGATTTATCCAAGATATATTTCATTAGAAATGTAATGCTAATGTTAACTTTAAAAAAAAAATTGAGTGAAAAGTAAAGGTAAAAATGTAACTTCAGCTCAAGCAATGTAAAAAAGGTAATTACTTGCATAGTGGATTAAACACACTCCTTTATCTTTAGAGAATTATGTCTGCTATGTCTGAAAGATGTATTTTTTACCTTTTCATAATGAATCATGTTGCCTATCATCCATCATTCTCTCTCATTATTATTACTCATACTCTATCACGGTATCAGAGCAAATTTTGTTAGATATAAGGGTCATTATTAGGAGTTGGGCCTAATAAAAGCTTAGTAATAAAGTGATGTAATAATGAGTTATTTAATGTAGAAGTCCAATGGTTAGGTATTTGGGAGGCACAAACTGTGCTCTTCTACTATGTAATGAGGCATCACATCACCTAATAAATTATAATGAATCATCCACCATTTTTCATTCTGATGTGTATCCCTGTTCACGCTTGTGTGTGTAAAACTCACATGGTATCAGAGCCATGACAGAGGAGGAAGTGGGTGAAGGAGCCATGACAGAAAAGGAAGCGGGTGAAGTCGCCGAGACAGTACTGTCATCAGAGAAGGCATCGAGGGATTGCTAATCATGCACAATTGGACAGAAGCAAGAGAAGAGGCAAACCAAGCACAAAGAGAAGAATATCCATTGTGAATAACTGTCTGTGAGTTGCACCAGTTAATAATATAAGTTTAAATACGGCTTTGGATCACTGTCTGAGTGGTCCAAAGCCCTATGGAGAAGCTCAATGTTGTCTGGTGGTGCCTCCACACTAGGAATATACATGTCAAAGAAGAGAGTTGAGAATAAAGAGGAGTCACCATCCCATCAACATGGGTCTTAATCATAGAAATGGTGCTGCCATCTTGAATTCGTAAGAGCCAACCCGACATAAAGTGAAGAATCATCTCAATTTCTATCGAGAGGTGTAGTCGTCAAGCTGATAAAGAGATTATAGACGTGAAAGAGCCACCATCGAGATTGACCAGTAGTGGGTCATTCAGATAAGAAGATTATGCCATGGGAACAAAAACCTGGAGAAATTGCAAAGACCAAGCCTGTCCAACCACAGAGAAGAGAGATTACTAACCATAAGACATTGTTGCATAAGAATTGACTGAGAAGCTGTATGAAGAACTACAGTTATAATCAGGGAGAAAAGTATGTCTTCAAGCAAGAGTTTGCAACCACGAATAAAGAGAGACAAAGAAAGAACTCCAAGAATTTGTAACATGGTTTCAAGAGGTGTGCAAATTCCTAGAGATAAGATAAGATACGATAAGGTAATTTCAGTGTTCGACGGGGACGCGCCTCCCAGGGTCGAGGGCTCGCCCCCTACGCTTCCCACGCCCCGGGGGCTGGGGGGCTCCATGGGAAACGTTTCCCAGCGCCCCCCTTTCTACAAAACTTGGGGAAACGCGGGTCTAGGAGTTTCCTGGATTGGGGGGCTCACACACGCCCCCTCCTGAAAATGGGGGGCTCCAACAGGCCCCCACTGCCCTCGATTTTTTAAATTTTTTTACTTATAAAGAAATGGTTCATCTTAAATCTTAGGCTTTTACACTAAATGGTCATTTTAAAACGAAATAGAAACAAATAAAAAGAAACAAACATCGATATGATATGCTTGTCTATAACGATTACATTAAATTACACTAAAGTCTTTAGGAACATAAGCATGCTAATATGCAAATGGTGATGGGATGAGGAATTGATATGTTTATATGTTGGGGTTCATATTTTTATTAATTTTTTTTCTTTTTTTAAATTTTAGAAACCGACCCCCCTATGTTAGGGACCCCGACGCCTCCCCGCCCCCACGTCCCCCAAAATACCCCAAAATTTTGGGGTGTCTCTACACGTCCCAATGTGCGTTTCCCCACTCCCACGCCCCCCCGTCCCGAAAACTTGGTGGAACACTGGGTAATTTTATTAATGTCTGTATTATGACCACAAAAGCGGGTCAATGGGACTGCTAAGCACAACAATGTCATTGCAAAGCAGGAGTACCGAAGGATATCCTATAAAAGGCAAAATGCAGTAAGTAGAGTAGATCATGGAGTCTGGAGTCTATACTGAAGCATGAAAAAGTTAAAAACCCTCGAACTCATGCACAAGAAACCACACGAGAATGGAGATGTATAGGAGGAAAAGACCTAGAAGCAAGAAAATCCAAAACTTAATAAGGTAGGCTTGTCATGGAATAGACCCATCTTTCCTAACATAAAAGGCCAAATAAATGAAACTCAAAATAGTATGATGTCGAAAGAACAACTGGTGGAAGGTCTAGACTGCCCATGGCGCTACTGTCTGAGGAGGTAGCTCACCACTGAGGCCTGGGGAGTCTCATTTGCCTCCTAGGGAGTGATTTGGTTAAGACATGCCACTGATATCCTGGGGGATGGGGGAAGGTTCCGCGGTCTGCACTAACCTAAAGTCCAATCCTATGTTAATATCGGTTTGTCTCTTAGTGCCCCGTCCAAAAGGTAGCGCCGTCAAGAAGTACGTGATCCACTGGGTAGAATCTAGTTGAGTAGAAGGCTAAAGAATATGGGCTCGAAGCCTGAGAGCCTCTTATATCTATAAGGCCAAGCATCTTTGATTAAGGTATTTGAAGAAACTGGTGAGGTCAAGGTCCCGTTGAAAATGCAATGGAACCTCCCTCTGATCTCATAGTAGATGGGGCGATAGAATATGAAGTGCTCCTTTGTCTCGACAACTAGCAAGTCCTGTAAGAACGGTCAATTTGGTGGTCTATCTCTATCCAAAGTCTATAAGAACCCACTCTAAACTAGCTTAAGTGAATGAGAAGAGCATGCATCCAAAGGTGGAGGGTATAATAAAGTCAAATAATGAGTGTCTCTTAGCTCTAAAATATGTTCAACATAGAAGGCCATCTTTGCACGTAACCTGCCCTGAGGGTTAACCCAAGTGATATGAATAAACTATCTATAAATGTCATCTTTGATGATCTTGTTCAATTTATGCCTTATAGGTAGGAGGGGTCAAGTGCATCCAAGGAATATCAAAATGGAGGGATTCAAACCATCTTAATGCCAATGGACATCAGAAGATCCAAGACCCACGCAAGCCAACCTCGAGCTCAACTCGAAGGGCTAGACAAAGTGATAGTTTCTGAAGAACAATAGGCCAAGTATGGGTACCAGTCCCATTCTTTTGTCAAGTAGGCGAAGCTTTGGATGCGATGCGAAAAAGAGAACAAACTGAACACCATCTCAAGTTGAGAAGGCCAAGCACCAAACTCTGCTAGGATGATGTGTCGAGCAGATGTCTACTTGCATTTGATGATGCACCAAAGGAGAGGGGTCTAAACTCTCTCAGCTGAGGCCCAATTGGCCTCAAGCAAACAAGGCCCACAAATCTATAAGCCATATTGAATAGTGGGTTAGATAAGGGAGTCCAACCCCTCTGGAGATGGGGCCACGAGAACCACATCATCAACAAAAAGAAGAATAGATACCAAAACTTGGTGGGAGAGGCACCCATTGTTGTCTTATAAGTTATATATGCTTGGAAAGGAAGGCCTTCAACTCAACAATATAGATCCCAAACAAGGTGGGGAACAGGGGGAAACCCTATTTATCCCCAATGGTGTTCCTAATGAGCTCTAATACCCCATCAACTATTTGAAGACGACCAATGAACAAGTTATATAGGCACATGATGGCAACCAATAGGGTCTCAAAGATGCCAATGTCTCTAAACCTCAGGAATAGCGCCTCTTGAGAGAAAGAATCAAAAGATTTTAAAAATGTCTACAAAACAACAATAGACTTTTGAAGAGCAATGGCATAAATGGTTTGATGAGCAGTTCGAAAACCCGCCTACCCTCTAGATCAGGTGTCTCCTCTAAAGCTCTATAGAAAGCTTCATAAGAAATATTGTAGCATAGAGCTTCGAGAACATGTGGCCCATCATCATCATCATATAGTTGTTGGGATCCAAGGTGGAACAAAATTTGAGTATTGGATAAATGTTGTGATGTGACCAAGTCGACAGGAATACTGTATGGACGACATGGTTGAAGAGATCAGCCAAGTGATTATCCAGAGAGTGAAGACCGTGCTTGAAGAACTCTGTTGGAAACCCTCCTCATTTGTTGCTTTATTGGTGTTCATTATCCAAATAGCATATCTAATGTCTCGTTATGAGAATAAGTAGAATGAAAGGGGTGTAGAGGTAACTTGAATCTGTGGTTGCTCGAGGACATCATAGAGAGTGGAGGTATGAGAGAACATGGATCTGAGGTTAAGATCAGTTGAGCAATGGGAGTATTGCGAGAAGATGGTGTGCCAAGATTTTTTGGGAGAGTGGATGAAGGAAGCACATAAGTCCCATCTCCTCCGAGATACAAAGAGGAAATTTAGGTCAAGATAGCAGGGGCAGGCATGGGTGAATGCATGTTAAAGATGGCAATGGAAAGCCTTACAATCCTCATCATACCACCAGTTCATGGGGCAAGAACTAAGCTTTGAGGCAATGGGAATGGGATGAGGAGTGAAATAGGACTTAAAGGTTGCTTTCGAAATAGTGGATGAGAGGTAGGCCTACTTGGTAGAGGTTGAATCAAGTAAGGAAAACTAAAACTCGCAGGAACATCTGACGAAGATGGGAAAAGAAAATGTCCAAATCCCCCTCGTCAAAGAGGATAGTAGTATGATGTGGGCCTAGAGGGGTGGGTGCAGTGGAGGAGGGTTGGTCCCAACCCAAAGAGAGGAGAGAAGAACATGGTTGGAAGGGATGGGGGAAGTTGAGAGGTGACAAGTAAACAGGATTGAGTTCTAGCTAGAGAGAACATAATCAAATAATTCATGCCTCCACCATGAGGTTAGCAAATGAATAAGTGAGAGTCTAGGAAATAGGGGATCCCATTCACAATAAGTAGCTCCTAAGATTACCCTTGCTGCAATAGAGGCCGAACATAAGATGTAGTAGACCCAAAGCATCATCAGACAACTAGTGAAGCCCCATGGACTCTATATCTATTCCCTGGGTACAAAATATGTCGTCTAACTGATTCTAGAGAGGATCCTAGAGAGCTTTGGTACAGGCATTGAAGTCACCTAAGAGGATGACCTCCCCAACAAATGAGCAGTAGGTGATGTCGATATACAGATGTATAAAGGGGTCCCTGTCGGGACCATTGTGGATAGCAAACAACGAAGAGAATGGAGAAAAGTAACAAACTACAATGTAAATGTCCCTAGGGAGGGGGGCTCTGCCTCTACCCCAAACAAATCCACATAATCCTGGCAAACTCATCTACAACCACCTAAGAAACCTTGCTTTGGAGGGAGTCCCTAGTTAAACAAGCAACTCCAATTAAACATCTCACACGCTCAAGCTCTTTGTCACATGTTTAGATGGAGTTGGACAGAAACCAAAAGACTGTAATTGTTGGATACCTTGGCACCTTTGAGTCCCTCATGATTCACAAACATGGAGATTCCATTTCTTATTGAGGCAATGCAATTGACATGTTGGCTTGATCTTGTCATAGAGGTTCTTTTATATAGTAATCCATAAATGACCTCACACAAGAACATTTCCACTCCTTCGAAAAAGGCCCACAAGAATCCAAATTCAATTTAAATAAACAATCACTAGGAATTAACTGATATAGTATCGTAAAAGCATAACAATCAACAACTTGAAGTGTTTGGGATCTATCAAAATCTTTCCAACCTAAGCACTTACCTACACCCTTGTCCCAAAAATCACCCTCATATGAAAAAATTACTTCACAAGTCACTCCCAATAGAGGAAGAATAGTTGATTGGTTGACTTGTAGATGAGGAAGCAATGAAAGCAGAGGAAGAGACATTGCATATTGTATCACTTGATGCAAATTTCGAGTCCATTGGTAATTTTGTTGAGATAATTCCAACAACTCAAGGTATTACAGATGAAAACAAGCATATGGTAGAATATGTTGCCGCCATACATGATAACGGAAAGCGGAATATGAAATTCAAGCATGCAAATGAAATAGAAGGTACAACCCCTTCTTTAGGAAATTAGACATACATTTAGACTTTAAAGCAATTCTTTTATGTCCCAGACTGAAACAGCACTTGATTGTAAGGTATAATCGAAAGCCTAAAGAATTTATTCAAGTATGATAAGTGATTCAAAGACAATTCGCACAAAGTCCCCTTTGAAATCCTTGACATAAAGCATAAAGAATAGTTCATCGATGGCCTATAATCTAGACTGGAGCAGGCCTTGTTTCAGCAAATTTAGTAGATCACAAGGATTCTCTATCCAAATGACATTAGAGATAGAAGCCACGAGAGCCCTGTCTGATTTGGCACCAATTGCTAGCACAGATGTAGGCATTGACATTTGAAATTAACATACCAATGATTGCAAGGGTTTACCTAACTCTATCATCATAAACCTGTAGTTCAGTTGCATTCATGGGCCTCTGCTCCTTTCCATCATTCCCTAGATTTCATAAATAGAATATATTTCACTTCGAATTTCATCAACCTTGTGCATTGTCTAGTAGGAAAAGATTTCCTTGAGCAATTCCCACCATAATGATTTTGAATTTTACAAAAGCACTAGACACCATAATAACTTGTTTACATTGTCTTTTATAAAGGTCTTTTAAAATCACTTAAAATATTAATATTCATTAAATAAAAAATAGTGTTGCCTCTGAAAAAACACCCATTCTAAAATATAACACTTTACCCATGGTACAAAAAAATATTTAAATTAACAACCAAATAATCTTGTTTTATACCATAGAGCTAGAATCTAAATAACATTTTTCCTTAGATAGTAGAGGATGGTGAGCGCACGACTTATTCAAATAAGCTCCTAAGACTACGAATGCAAAGGGAGGGATGAAAACCTTCTATCACAACTCAGAAGTAAGAAATTTTGATCGTTCTTAATTGTAGTAAGCAAGACCAGGGTGTTGAGAGTAGTCAGAAATTTACTACTCACTCAAAAATTATCATTTCATATCTTTGTGGCAGAAATTACAAGGCCAATGTAGTTGCTAAAACAAGGGCTCAAGGTTTACAAATAATTGTGATCTAGATAATGTGTTCTCCAAAACATTTATAGGGTCAGCTAATGCTAAAGAATTTGGGGATGTGACCAACACAAATCAGCATACATGCAAATGTAACAATCATCTACGCAATAGAATAGTTGCATAGGGTCGACTGCACATGGTAGAACTTCTAAGATACACCTACTAAACATTGTAATGTTTATTTTATGAAGCTTTAGGTCTTAGGGGTCATAGGATCCAGATTATAAAATTTTATTACAAAGCTACGTGAAATTAAGTTAAGATTTAATAAAGTGTATTGCTAGGACAATATTATACTAGTACCAATAGGTGATCTACTTCATGCACCATGAGTTCTGAATCTCGCTCTATGTTTGGAGGATCTTGAGAGGCTTATGGTCGTTTTGTATGATTGTTTCTTTTCCAGGCAAATAACATTACCAAAGCTTTACAAGTTGTACCAACATGTACATCTGATAATACATAGAATAATTCAAAACAACGACTAGAAAAAGTCTCAAAGTGGTATACAAGTCTTCCATGTTGTATCAAAATTGTGTTCAGGACATGTCCAAAGGCATCCACTTCGATCTCAAAGGCTTTTCGAATGTAAGTTAAGGCAAGGACAATTGTGTTCACAACTTGACACTGTAAAGATTCCTTTTTTCTCTGAGTTTAATGCAAAACAGAAATTTCACCTCTTTCCTAGAGGTTTCCCAGAAATTAACCCTGTGCATTTTCAGCCTTATATCTGTTATAAAAATAAAAAAACATCGGCAACAGCCGACCGTATTTCACCTCTAAAGAACCCCAATCATCTAGGAAATCCAAAAGAAAAGATATCAATGTGTTCCAATAAGTTTCAGCCCTATAGGGAAATCTTATCATGCATATAACAGGTCTGAAAATCACTTATGACAGCTGTAAAAACAGGAGCAAATCTGCTCTTATATTCTTCAATTATAATATTAAATCTCCCTTCACTTATGTCAAACCAGCAAGACATGTAGAGATGGAAATTACAAACCATGAAGAGTATATATGACTGAAAATCAAATCTGCAATTTACACAAGTATTGGACAACAACTTCACCAGTATGCATGAAATGAAGTTCACGTATAGACCATAGCCTTATCACAAGGCTAGTACAATCCCTTAGCTCTCCAAAACCCTAGCAAGGGAAAACCAAGAAAACCCTAGGCCACACCAAGCATGCATCACACAAGAATGTTCTCCAAGGCAATATGTCTCCTATTTTTCATTTTACTGATTACAACCTAGTGTTTCATCTCAAAACCATAATCTGCAAATCTCCAAAGAGTAAAACCCTAACACTAGTCTTAAAGAGGCACCAACAAGGTCAAGAAATCCTATCAACTTGTAAAGAGAGAGACCAAATACATCAGAAGATCCAAGAGAGATGAGAAATGGCGTGCTCCACTTGATCACATCTCTACACAAAGCTGATAAGGATGAATAATGAATGGACACTCTCCTTCCTCTATATATATGAGTTGTAAGGTAGGCCAACAATATATATGTGGGCCTATGCCCTCACACGAAACCTACACTAACACATTGAGGCTCACACCTGTGGAACACTACACTCCAAGACTACACATGTCCAATTCCAAGGTGATGTCATCCACAAGCAAGGCTCCAAATGCAAGGGTACTCCACGAGATGTGTCAAACACTCCTCCTATAAGACACCAAAGACTCCAACAATCCTCCTAAGCCATGTACTCCACTTAGACCACTCCCCTTACATGAATGTTGTTGCAACTAGGCATCCCCAAGCCAACTCCAAGCCTTCATGCAAATACCCAAGCTCTCATATGTTGTATAGGGCCTAATGCCCTCCTCCAGGATGCAAAACACTCCTCCTCCTTAGTGGGGTGTTCTCCGAGAAAGCAACAAAGCTCCATGTAGGTCGTCATGTAGAATGTCACCAAAGTTGTCAAAAGATCTCCTATACCCAAAGGAAGAAAAGCATGCAAGCACCCAAGTAAGGTCAAGCAACCACTAAGTAAGACATCTTCACTTTGCAAATCCATCACAAACCATCTCCCATGTGCAAATCCATCATGGACCATCTCCCACATGCAAACCCATCATGGACCATCCAAAGGTTGATCATACACCATGTACACCAAATCTCATGAAGAACCCTCAAACATGGCGTAAACACTTTTTGATTAACCCCAAAAGTTAACAAACGCTTGATCTCTTTAAACACTACCTATTATGTGACATCCCAACTGATAAGGAAATGATAGCAATTCAACTGTTGAAATACTGAGAGGGGGGTGAATCAGTATTTGTACTGTTTAAAATTTTAATCAAAAGCAGGTTGCTGATCACCAATCACAGCACATCATCAATGTGTATAAAAATAACGAGATGCACAGTACACAATAATTTTTAACGTGGAAACCCAAGTTCTGGGGGTAAAACCACGGAAGCCTTTTTAAAAATAGTTTTCCAGAAATAACTGGAAGGAGGGAACAACCCCCTTATTATATAGAATTCAATTTTCCAGCTTCAACTGGAAGGAGGCTACGACCCCCTGATTTACAGGCTACGACCTGAAGGAAGCTTCCACTCCCTAGTTTTCCAGTTTCAACCGGAAGGAGGCTACGACCTCCTTTCCTTGCCTCGTCCTGCCACCCTGATAAGAAGAAGATTGCCAAACCTGTGGACCTGTCAAATACCAAACTCTGCTACTGATAACCTCTGCACTCTAGTCACTATCAAATCATCCCTGTAGTTATTACTACCACATCATCTTTCTGCCTATGTCATCACTGTCATATTAAACATCAATACTGCTGGTCAAGCTGCTCATCAACACTGTTGATTACTATCAAGTCATCAAACATCAAGGTCTTGACAAGTGCATGCCAAACCTTTGGATAACAAGCTTGTGATGTATATCAACTTTCAGTGCATGCCAAACATCATATCATCATCCTATGAAAGTATACATCATCATCATGTAGGGTTTGCATCAAGGTGCACAAGGAATGTGCATGTCATCATCAATCATTATATCATCATCAGCATTGACACAAGGCATGGATCATTCACACTTCACTGTTTCCTAGTCATACCCTTCATGCCATTGCATACTTTACACTTGCACATACTCATACTGTACTATATATGTATTGTACATATATACACTGAACTTATTTTACAGTATAATTTACATACCCCTGTACATTCCACTATATACACATTTACTGTACATATATGTGCTTCATATCACATTCGTCAACACATCTCTGTATGTATAGATACTTGTTCATACTCACTACATACTGTATGCATCAATACATTACTAACAAACATACCTTGCAATATATAAAGTCAGTATGTCTTTGTGGAAGAAATTCGGGCAGTCTCGTGGTGTTTATAGTATATACCCACAAATTTCGCTTTCAAATCAGCGAGAGCAATCTCAGTTCAAACTTCACAAAGAAAGGCAAATCTCTATGGAAACTTCTTATGCTGTAACCCATCAAATTAACCTTTGTCTAGCACCAACGAGCTCCTTCAGTACTTTGTTGAATGATGTTTTAATCCATGCAAACAAAACTCGGATCCTCCCTTGCTGCTGCTGATGAGTATGAGGGTTTCCAAATACACATGCTAGTGCAACCCTTCAAGAACTTGGAACTGTCTCGCTGTAATAAGATAAGACAAACTCACTTCTGGAGAAAACTCGAGTATGCTGCTGAAACCCCAACACAGGCTTGCAAAAGAAAGAGACTGTTCACCTCAGGAAACTTGGGTCAGCAGTGTATTTGTCAAAACCTAGGCCGAGTGTGAGTGACCCTGTGCATCTTCAAACAAAGCTCAAACTGTTCATCTCAATCAAGTTCAAACTGTATAAACTTTATCAAATTCGGAACTGTTGAGGAAGACTTCACTTCGTGACTATGGAAAGCTCAAACACTGTACATTATAGCATCTGTGTATGTGTCTGGAAGAAGTAAATTCGAGATTGTTCAACCCCAAAGATGTCATCAAAATTTAGGTCTATTCAACCTCATAAATTCAGATTGTAAGAAAGGAAAAATTCGAGACTATTCTGCTATGTTTTAGCCCCAAGCAAGTCCACAATGGACTGTTGTAGAAAACTCAGATAACTGTTGCTGGTTCCTTGGACTGTTCACCAAGAATTTGTAGAAAAACTGACTTGTGTGAAGGCTTCAAAACTCGGACTGTATGGTGTGGCAATGCCTCCAACACCTCGATTTCTACTGCTGCAAATGTTTAGTCAACTGCTCCTAAATCACCCGAATTTCCTCAGTCTACATCCCACGGATTTGCCTTGGTCACGAGCTTCTTCCACGAGTTTGCCTCAGTCAGCTACCCCGAAAAGCTCAGTCAAGTTGTATATTCATTCTTTTAGATTGTGATAAATGTAGGTATATTTATATACGTTTAAGGAAGAGTATGGGGCCGACATCTTAAAGGTTATTTTTGTTTTATTTTATTTTTTTAAACACTTTTTAAGGTTTTATTAATTAAATATTTTTAATGTTTGATTTTAATATTACATTAAAACATGTCATATCTTTTATTAATGTTTTAAGAATTGTTTTAACTTTAAAAGTACTTCAATGTTGAGGATGAAGGGTTTTAACAAATTTAATTTTTAATATTATTTTGATTATGTTTTAATACTTGTTACTTATTTCATGTTAGGGCATCTTTGCACAAGTTGGGGAAATACTAAGTGTTTATAGGGTGATATTTAGGTTTAGGGTTTTAGGAACTTTAGTTAGGTCAACAAGGTTGCCACATACTTCATGACCATCAGGGTGTGGGAGTGCCTAGGCTTCTCCTAGGGTATCAGGACCTCTATAACACGCAAATGACCACTGAAAGGGTCATTCGGACTCTTCCAACTTCTTGAACCCACCAAGAACACATTCTAGGGTAATAGGGCATGGTTATGGTGTTGGGGAACCGACGAACCAACTTGGGGGTTCTTAACCACTCTACAAGGTGTTCAGGGCTTTTTCCATTGTCCCAAGGGCTCCAAGGGCTTCAGACTTGGGCTTGGACAAAGTTAAAAGGTCTCCTTTGACACTGACACTTACTCAACCCTCAGAGGCTCCTCAAGGGGCACCAAGACACACTAACACACACCTGTTGGCATCAATGACAATTTAATCAACATCAACACATTACATGTGTGCACAATATGGGAAAAATATACGATAAAAATTCTCAAGTACTTCGTTATTCCTAAGAAACTTCACAGTTCAAGGAGGTTCTTCAACAATGGCTAGTTGAAAATAGTTGAAATCTTCATGGGATCAATTATTAGCCCATCTTTTTTCACATAAAATCCAAGATAAATGATTTCTTGCTACCCAAATGTACATTTCCCAATTCAATCAATAATTAATATCTATGCAATGCTATAAACATTTGGTCCAAATGGTGTAAGCAATCTTCCCAAGTATTATTGTTTACATACGCAATCACAATGACTAAAGATACAATCTTAGCACTTCATTCATCAACCTAATGAATGTCTCAAGAACATTAGTAAGAACCAACATTACTAGACATTCTAACGTTCCTTGTCCTATTTTAAAGGTCGTTGTGTCTTCCATGTAATCTAATCAAGAATCAACAATGCATGAACATTTTCCATATGGCATCCTTCTTTGAAAAGTATTGCAAAGATAAATCCACCAGACAATGAGTGATCACAAACTTTCCCTTTATCTTGCATCTTAATCTACTCATTCTACAACAATGAATTCCTATGCAACAACCCATCTCGTAAAACAACTATCTATCGCAATCCAATGTTGTGTTCAATTGCAAGAGTTGAAGGGATTCTATGAGGTTCCTACAACAACTCAAAAATAGTGTCATAATAATTGCTCCAACTACTTATTTGCTTCCAACTTTCAAATCCTTCATGTCCCATAGTCGATTCACCTTCTCTTCCTTCTCTAGTGATAAAACAAGAAAAGAAAACTATCTTGAGGCTTTCACCAATCTTTGAGCTCAGCAAAGAAAACTAGCACTAAGGGTGTTGGATCTTTTTGTACCTCACTGAATACACCTCAAAGATCCTTGATTAGTCAAGGTCCTCAATTGATTGGTAGAGTACATCTCAATCCAACAAGTATAGATTGTCAAAAATCACTCCACCCACATCTAGTCGAACAACATAAAACTTTACTTTGTTGATGTAATCTGTTGAGATGGAAATATTGACATGGCATTTGTGTAGGATGCGTAAATGCTTGTTCTTGTTAAGTCAACCCAAGGGATAGAATTTAGAGTGCACAACTACAAGTAGATCATCTTTCTTCACTATTCCATCTAAGATGAGGCCTCACAAGCAATGATCAAAATTGAATCCTTCCTAGCCAAAGGAGGGGGTCTAGCCCTTCCTAGAAGTATATTTTGTCAATTACATTTCAAATAAAATGCGAAGTTCCAAATTTACCCATCATTACAAAAGGAAAATAAATATTTATAAATTTCAAGAGAAGGACCAGTATCTAAATAATCCTTCAATATTATATTGATTTTTCAAATGTGCATAGCCCATAGGCTCATAGGGTATGTTGAAACTTGAAACACTAAGCATAGCCTTTATTTATTTAATTTATTAACCCACACATCAGTAGTAGTCGCCTTAATGTATAGGGTATTTGTAGTTTATTTATTTACTTACATGGAAACTGCAGTCACTGCTTAAATGGAAAGTGTAGCCTATAGTTCAAGTTAGTTATATTTTTATGCCATAATCAAAAGGATGCCATTGTTAAAATAGAAACCGCAATCTATAGTATGAGTTATCCAACCTTGTATACCATAATCAAAGGGTAGAGCCATGGGTCTTTGAGTTTATAATGGCCTATAGATGCCTTTCTTAATTATTGCAATATGTAGTCTTTAGAGTATTGGTTCATCGACGACTACCTATTCTATTAAGAGGCAGACGAACTTTAGGACACCCACCTCCTATGATTGCACAAGGGAGAGTCCAACAATGTCAATCTTTCGGAGTTGAAGCAAACCATCATTGTTAATGAATGCTTCGAAGCTGAAGCCAACCACCATATCAACCAGAGCATTATTGTCTCTGCAGGCCTAACGATAAGATGCTCTAAAACTAGGGCAAATGGGTTGTGATCTAAGACTGTGAGAGTTTCTCAAACATTTGTGCATGGGAGTTACAAAAAGATTGGGTGGTTTTTTTAAGATAATATTCAAAAACTAAGTTCAATGAAGCGATCGTTTTGACATCTCATTTTTATTTTGTTAATGTATTACAACTTTGTGCAAGCCGAAGGGAAAATGGCAACGTCAACTATGATATCCCCCATGACTAGACATGCCCAATTCGACTGTTTTTTCTTTGATCCATAAATAGACTTTGCTTAGGTTTCTCATTCACATTCCATATTTAAGAATATTTGCAATTCGTTATTATGCAAGTTCTCGAAGAGTCAAAATAATTGACAAACTAATAATAATAATTGATACCTTACACTGAAGATCCTAGATTGGTTTTTTAGGTCAAGGACTAAATTGGTCTTTATTTGCATTTGGTTGACAAAATGACATTTGGAATTGTGTTTGAATTTAGATGGTGCATGAAACGTCACGAACCTATCAGTTAAGTTTAGTATGCAATTTTAGATAGTAAATTTTAATTGTTGAATGTCAAAGTAGGTTTATTTTGTGAAGTTTCTCCTCTCCTTTGATATTTTAAAATTTTTTACTGCTTTTTTTCCTATCTTGACATTTGGGAATTGATTATATAAACCCAGGGTATTTGAATACAAGCTCAGGTTGTTGAATCACAGTCCCTTATGTCGTGTTGTGTGCATGTTCTAGCTTGTTGTGCCTATTTTATTTCAGTTGTTGGCCTCATCATTGCCACAATGTGTGATTCTGCTAATTTGGCTGCCTCTTCCATTGGGCAAACAACTCCATCTCTCGCATGATGTAAATTTTAATCATTTTGAAGAATATGAAATGAATGGAAGTAAATTCTTTGATTAATATTCTTTGAATCGTATCCAACTGTGTAAAATGATAGTTTTGTGGATAATTTTGATTTGGAAAAATATATGTAAATTTATGGTTTTACTGAAATTACAAGTTGGCTATTTTTAACAATGTTAAAATTTAGAAGTACAATACTTTATTAATCTTTTTTTATGAAGTGTGTGATCAATTTCCTCTTCTCAATTAAAGTAAAAGGATTTTCTCAGTGTTTCAACATTGAAGAGTTTCGAGAATATATGTCATTCAATATGAAATTAAAACCATCCCTTCAAATTGTTAAAGATTATGCAACTGCAGGAGCCATTCTCTAGAAGGATGGCACCCTAGTCAGTTAACTAGGGTTCTTGGTCAGTTAACCAGGAAGTGTAAATCCCTAGCAGGTATCTAAGGCCCTTAGCAATTATCTAGGGATCTTGGTCTGGGACCAAGCAATGCATAACCCTAGCAGATATCTAGGGTACATGGTCTAGGACCAAGTCAGATAAGCCCCTAGCAATTCTCTAAAGACTGTAGTTGATCCCTAGGGTATCTCGTTAGTTAACCAGGTGGATCTTGGTCAGTTAACTAAGATGATGATGTGTGATGCCCTCCTCTCCTAGATCTTGGAGATGGTTGAGCTAGGTTGTTTCCTCAGCGGACTAGAAACCCATTGATGGAATCACTAGCATTTGACCTTAGACGCAATCAGGAGGACTAAAGGATCACATCATCCAATTTGAACCTCTCTTATATGGTGATGATATACTTCCAGTTGTTGTATGGGGCACTTGTGGACCACATACATTGAGAGAGAGATAAAAGGGTTGTTTCCCATCTTGATTGTTACACCTTTTGTTGACTTGTGGTTAGAAGGGTTGTTTTCCAACCTTGTAATTAGCCCTCTTGTTGACTTGTGGTTAGTCTTTGTGTTGGCATAGCTTTGTGGTGACCCCTCCCTTGTTAGACCGCCCCCCTTGAGTGTGGGAACTTACCCTTTGTTATGTCTTATATGAAATCCCTTCGAAAGACATCCTAATGTTAAGTTATTTCTTGAAGAGGGAATCCTTCCTAAAAGGTAGGGCGTCTTGAATCTTGACCTTGTTGAAGTAACTCTAAAGTCAATGACCAAATAGAAGGTGGAATCTTCTAGAGGTCATTGAAAGCCTATAAATATAAGCCTAGCTTTCATTATAAAGGCATCTTGAAGAGGTAACTTAACTCTGTTTTTTTATGACTAATCGGGGTTTTCAGCACTTTGTTTGGGTGACGTCTAGGGTTTCAAAGCTTCTATTGGACTCTCCTTGCACAGCGCTGCCATTTCTGGGGTTTATTACAACAGGCCACCTCTCCTTGCTTGAGCGTTCACTTGTCCTGCGATCTCCTTTTACAACGTTGTTCTTTCTGAGGTTTTTTGGCAATCGTTCAGTTCTTCCTTCATCCACATGTGTAGCTTCCATTTTCTATTGGAATGATTTGTAGTTGTCGTTTGTTGTTTAAGACTATCCTGTAGCTACCATCTGTTGGTTAAGGTCTGATTTGGGGTTGTGTTTAATTATTGAGACTGTCAGTCACTGTTGAGGTCTTTCTTGAGACTGTCGTCCATTGTTTTGAGGTTGTCCTAGCTTGTTTAGCGATTGTCGAAGCTTGCTTTGAGGCTATCGTCCATTGTGAGGTCTATACGTGACATCCTTCTGTTGTTTGAGGATTGTTTTGGGGCTAGCTAGCCTAGCCTTGACTAGATAAAGACTTGTTTGGAATGTGAGCATTTGTTGGTTGCCTCTGTTGATGTTTTTTGGGTTGTCCTTAACTATGTTGTACCTTCATTAGGCCTCTGTTCTTTCTATTGTACATGTCTAACACTATCTTTCAATACCTTTTCTCTCTCTCTCTCAAGTATGTTCATACCCTCAAGTAAGGGTTAGTTTTGTTCCATTTATTGACTTGCCTCTAAGAGACAAGATCTAATCTAAAACATAACTCTGAGTATAAGGAAGGTTCATACACTCAAGTAAGTTATCAGATCTGGTTTTGTTCTTGTTAATTAGTATATTTTTTTTACTATGGTTGTCCTGTAAATTGTGGTTTTAATTCAATACCATTTTTGTAGTTTAAATTTGCATTAAAGTACAGTTTTTAATCTTTGTTCAAAAGCCCTAAATTTAACACAAATTTGATCATTGCTCACAAGCTAATAGCATCAAAACTACAATTGCATGTTCCTTCTATTTTTAGATCTTAATGAAGAATAATTTTTCACAACTTGAGAGACTAGGATGGGCAGCTGACTTCAAGGAAATGCCTTTTGTCAAGGAGTCAAAGATTGATATTTCTTTTTCTTCCTATTTTCGTTAAGTAGACTTCTATCAATTCTCTAAATGCAATCTCCATCAATCTTCCTTCGATTGTCCTCTATGCTTGTAGTAATTGCAAAAAAGGATGTTCTTCTACTTCATGTGGCACTTTGTTAGACTTGCACAATTTCAAGTCAATAATTTGTTTCACGATCCCACTAAATGACTTCTTTGGCACACCACTGTTTCCAATGGTATTTTTTCTTTGACTGGATTTAGAATCACCATTGTTATTTGGATTCCTCCAATTGTTCTTCAATTTTTCCAACCTCTCTTCACAACAAACATCTTCTAGAGTGTCGATATCGAACATCTTGAGCTCTTTCTATATTAGATGTACTACCACTACCAGCGTTGCTCCATCCAATAATTAACAAAATAGAATTTGTTTGCGACAACAACCTTGAACACAACTCACATCATGGTTTGAATGGCAACGAGTGTTTGTTTGTGTCAATCATGGTGTTTGTTGTTTTCTAACTCCTTCCAAGGTACCGTTCTAAGCATTAGTCTAATATTTAATCTTTATTGTTGAGAGAGGATCTCAACTTGTTTATTGTTGATGTCAAATATCTCTACCTATAAAGGTTTAGGAACATAATTGAGGGTTTAAGTTGAGTTCATTAACGTCATTCTACAGTTAATGGATGGTAGACGTACCATCTTTAAGGGCAATAGATAACTGTGAATTTTCTTCTAGTCGCTTAATAGGAAAGCCTAAAGCTACTAAGTATCTTTGCATTGCTTAATATATTGGACTAAAATAAATCCATTCACTATGATAGCATGTAGACTATGCCATTTTGGGGAATATATCGCCGAGGGTCTGTGTAATGTTTTGGATCTGATATACAAATCAGAACACTAACTTGCTACAAAATTCATTAAAATTTAAAATGAAAATTGGTAGTCAATCAGACAACTCTTAAAACTAGGCAGATAGGTGAATGTTGTTGATACTTTGGTAGACTAGACTGCAGGTTGATGGGAGAAACCAAGGACAATTTAGGACAGAGAAATCATCTCCCCTAACACATTTAAATCAAGGAGCATTTAGGTTTTGGAATCAACTATGCTGAGACTTACTCCGACACTTCTCGGTCACCCAACCGTGAAACTAGGAAGATTCTTTCACATCCAACAACAAGTGGATTGAGGAAACTGATTTGGCTTTGGTAATAAGGTTATCAAACATGTATAAAGGTTTATTCAGGTTTTAAACAAGTCTGGACAGTCACAAGGCAGATTAAGGGTTGGACTATGAAAACTAGTTACAAGAATTGTGCAACTAGTCAAGATTCAATGCTTTCCAAATGCAATAAGAGAAACACTAAAATTTGGTTTTAAACATGGGATGTCATCATTATGGTATTAACTAATGTTTAGAACAGAAAGTACAACAAATGGACTTGTTTAGGTACATCAAATACTTCGAATTGGAAAACTAGTCATTTTAGCAATGAAATCTAGGTAGGGTGTAAAAGATTGGTACTAAACTCAGTCAAAATAGATTAGAATGTTATGAAACTTGCAGAGACTGTAAATAATAACATATTAGGACCATGAGAGTCGAAATAATTCTCAAAATATTCATAGAGGTAACCTCTCATAGCACAACTCCAAAATTATGACTTCAGAGCTTGGAAACCCAAGAAAATCGATCCCTGAACCTCACAAACTTTGGGAGTGACATGAAGGTAGTCTGAACCTGATATTGAATAGTACATTAGACATCAGTATATATATCATATCAGATTTATGTCAAAATATCCAGTACATAGCTCCAAAATTGCTAGAAGATCGTAGAACAAAGAGAAGAAGAAAAGTAGAAGGGATGTCACTGATAGGAGGCCTCAAAAGATCTCCAAGTTTATCTGGCAATGGACTGAAAGAGACAGCAACACCTACAAACAACCTCCTTCAATGGCTTCCATGACTTGAGATACCAAAACACCAGAATAATTAGCTAAGGGGCACACCACCCAAAGCTCCAATTGAGCGACTCTCAAACTCTAAACACCAAATCATTAATGAGTTAAACTGGGTAAAGGAGCTCCAATTATCATTGAATAGCCCACTGGTGACTTGTTTAGCAGGTATAGGTGACCTAGGAGAGCAAGTCATCCACTTAGAAACCCAAACCCTAACCATGAATGCACCCTCGAGAATTTTAGCAAGTTTGAGTCCTCAAAGATGTTTCCATTCTTGTATCCTTCATCCCATTTGGAAATTGCGCTTTCCTTAACTGAAAGTTGCCTACTTTATTCTTCACAGCTTTTTTTTGTACTTTCCTACATTTGTGTCTGCGTTGCTTTTCCCTGCTTTTGGCAGTTTTCATCTTCTTCTTGACAGCTGCTTTTGCCTTCTTTTTGCATTGTTTCCACTTTCATTTTGAGAAAGCTGACAGCCAAATTCAACCTCTTTCACTTCTAGAAGCATCACAACTCATTTGCACATTATTTATTTTTTATAAAAACTAATTATATGATAAAATCCAGAAATATGATTTTAACCAATACATGCCTTATAGTCTTATTTTTACCAGAATTACCTAGGAAAGATTTCATTAATTGACTTTTAGACCCCCGATGTCCTGACAAGGTCAACACTTGTTGTCCTTCAAGGAAGGGACATGACACTCTACACAGAAATTTGGTAGGAATATCGAGGAAAATATCAGAAATTATCGAAAAACATTGGCAAGAAGAGACTTGGACTTGAAGAATTATGAAAACACCGAAAAAATGGACAACTTGAAAAACTCGAGAAATTGTAAATATCAAGAGAAATCAGAGATATTTGCAACACTGCTTTTACTTGCCACAACCCCAAGCTGCACAAAAAACAGAAATGCATTCAAGTTCCCAAAAAGATATGGCATGGAAACATGATTCCCAAAATATGGGAAAAAAAATGTGGTATTTTACAAAGAATATTTAAAAAACAGATCCTTTTTTAAAACAGCACATTATCTATGTAAATCAATGTAGATCCAAACCATTAGACATCAAAAGTGCAATGGTATCTCATGTACATAGCATGTAAGGGTGAAAGCCCCAAGGTTTAACTCAATTGGTAAAATGCCCTCATGTGAAAGCTCCTGGAGGTTTTGAAATTAAGCCTCATTGAATCCCTTGGAGATACCAGCCAATATTTCCACTGGTGATAACTACCATCCCTCATCCAAATAACCAAGCAAGAGGGAGGGAATCCATAGGAGCACTAGCAAGGTACCAATGTCCTCACTTGGAACACTCAATATACAGGGGATTGAGGGACTATGTTTCTCCAGAAAAAATAGCATGTAAGGGAAAATATAGCAAAATACCATTGAGATATAAGCTTTGGAACACATAAAATTGAAATTTTATAGATCATTCATTAAGATTGAGCCTCTATATGGCCTCTAGAATCTAGAGTCCAAAATCCATCATACTATAATCAAATGCGTACATCCCATCTGAAGTCTGGCTCATTAGTCTGACGCAAACAAGTTTGAGAATTTGAAGCTTGCTTTCTCTTGGTGAATGGCTTCAACACTTGTTTCCATTTGATGGTTTAAATCAGTTGGCATGGGCATTGTTACGCTACACTTGTACCCAGTGCATCCTCACATGTGCCCCAGGCAGAGAGAGCACATTTTTTTCACTAGGAGGGGTGTTATTCAGCAATGGTGGTCATCGTCGGGACCTTTGGTCCTTCCTTTAGGAGTACTATGGCTTAATGGCACTATTGACTACCCTTTGTTGGTGTTTCTAACCCTGGGGTTGGTGTCTGGGGCTCCTAGGGGTTGATCACTAGGTCACATGACCCCACACCTTGATTCCTTGCACTGGTGGCCTTTGCTTCAGCTATGAGACCTTGGTCTCCCTTCGTAGCCACCTTAGACATCCCCCTGGCCCTTCAGTTGGCTGACGCTCTCTCTCCTTGGGCTCCTTCCTCAAAGGACGTCATCTTTACTCTCAGGCCATATTGTTTCTTTGAGGGGGGGCGTTGAGGGATTTAAAACATTTTCGGGGTTAGATAGGGCATGACGCCCTCCCTCCAGCTCACTCTAGCCTTTCGTCCGAAGTGATTCACTTATTTTAGCAGTTTTAGGCACCTTGGGGAAAAATACCCTAGGTAGCCTACTATAAGCCTACTTTAGGCCATATTTCATATTATTTTATGTTATAATTTTAAGTTGACATTTTAAAATTTCAAATTGACATTTTAAGGCATGTCAGCCTGGATATATTTGTAAAGTGAGTGTGAGAGGCTATTTGTAAGCCTCTCCTCACTTCATTTGAACATAAGACAAGTGGGATAAAACATTATGCACTTATTCTACCCAACTACGGCTCTTTGGAAGTGATGTGCACCTCTTGATGAAGATGATTTTGTGGGTTTGGATGCCAATTTCTTGAGGTTTCTTTGGTTCTATGCTCTTGCTAAAGGTGATGCTTTGATTTGTTGGCTAAACACTTGCACAAGGAGGTATCTAGGGTTTTTCATATTTTCACACCCCATTCCCTGCTATCATTGTATCATTTCTCTTATTGCACATTGGAAAGTGATTATTTGAATATATTGTTGTCATCACACACATAATGAATGCTATATGGTTATGTGGTTGATGATCTATTGCTATTGGTGAATGATCTCTTATGTGCTATAATGTTATTGAATGCCATCTTTCACTAGTTTGCATATCTTTGGATTAAAAACATTGACTTGGTATCGTCGACATTTGCATCTACAAGCACTAAATCTAAGTAGTATGTCTTCTTCATTCATAAAATCTCATTGGTTAAAGGCACTGGTCACTAACTTGGTTATCCAAAAGACATAGTTTTCTTTGTCATAAGTGTCTTGCAAATCATAAAAGGGCTCTCTCTTTGGAGGTTATGACACTCCAAAGTAGTTTAGAGGAGTGACTAAGGTGACAGTGGTCACTTTCTCTCCTACATTGCTTATCAAAGACTAGCCCTACTAGTTCATCCGATAATAAGCAACATTGAGTAGCATATAGGCTTTTATTAATTGACACCATTAAGCATGTTATCCACTAAGTTGCACTTAGAGGATTTCCAATGATCCACCGAAGTCATGGACAAGCCAATTGTTCATCATCTGTGCTGAGAATTTTCGTGGTTACATCAAGACCAAGAGTAGCCCCCTTTTTTTAATGAAATGCATGTTGATACCCTGTGAGGATATTGTAATAAAGTGTACTAGCATGGTGAATAATGTAACAGACTTGGCTTTCCTAAGACTTAGACATTGAATTGCTATTCCAGTGTATTTTTCCCTTCTTAACTATGCAGTGTTGAATAAGTTGTAATTAATTTCCGAGTTTTTCACCTGCTCCTCCAAAGCTGAAATAGTTAATTGGGTGTCTGAGCCTTAGGAGGTTATTTAAGTCTATGGCTCAATGTATATAAACATGCTAAACACTATTTTGAGTCATATGAACATTGCACTAGGTCCCCCTTAGATTTTTTTTAATTTCCGAGAAAAATATTTTTTTCCGCAAACTTTGGCTATTTTTGGATTAGTTTAAATGGGAAATTTCAAATTGTGATAAAAGTGTGGTCCGGAAGCCAGTTTTGCCATGGGTATGGTCCTTTTCACACTGAAAGCGCCCCCTTTATCCCAAAAGCCACAGTTCCTATGTTTTGAGTGATTAAATTATCACTTAGAACATTTTTTCTTAACAAGGCAACAAAATGTCAAAAAAATGCCAAAAAATGACAAAATCCAAAATAATGGGAACATGTTTAAACATGTTTGGTGAGGTAGCAAATTTGTCTCATGTGGTTCGCAATCTCAACCAAAGTCGAAAGCATTGGATTTAAGGGAGATCTTCATAGTAGTGAATCACTCAAAGTTTAGGACCACGTCACCCTTCATGTGATGAGTGAATGGCATATGTGACACGAGTTAGAGGGTTTGGTAGGCTCATGGATGAGGGCGCATCTCCTTATGGAGATGTTGCGCCTCTTGATTGAATTCAAATCCAATCAATCCCTAACTCATCTCATGAAACTCAAGCAAACCACTCCATGTCAAGAGATGCGTCCCTCCTTTTATCTCACGTTTTGTGTATGTGGTCAATAAGGGATGAGTCTGTTGGGAGTTTGGTGAGGGCGCATCTCCTTATGGAGATGGCGCCTCCTCATTCCATTCACAAGAAACATCTCCCACCATTATCTCATGAAACTCAAGCTCATGCGCTAGTCTTCTTAAGTTGAGGTGTGTCCCCCTAGGGCTATGTTTGTCTATAAAAGCAAGTTCTTTTTCCTCATTCCGGATGGAAGGAAAAACCTCTGCTCCTATAATGCATTATTGTTATCATTTTTATGAATAAAGTTGAGGCTTTGGAGGTCCAAAATTGCAAGATTTATCATGAATGTGAATGTTGAGCTTTGAATCAAGGTGATATTTAGCTAGTTGCTTTCCTTTTTGCAAGTTGTAGATCTACTATCTAGCTTATAAAGTTATATCCTAGCTCATAGAGTAAACATTTAAAGGCATATATTAAAACTAATATATTGTAGTCGGTAATACTTGTGTTTTATTATCTCATTCAGTTAACCACACTAGTTTTTTATCTCACTTGTGTAAGGGTTATTGTAGCTTGCAGATCATCTTAAGTGAAGGAGAAGTGGGAGCTCAGCAGCATCCCCTTCATCTTCATTTATAAAATGAGGATCTAACGCTTCTTGCTATGCAGGCACCTCCCACATCCCCACAAAATTCGAGCTGGAACTTGAGACCTTTTCTTCTTCTCTTGATCAAACTTTCTTCTTGGTTACCTTTAAACAAACTAGTTTTATTTAAAAAGTTTATCATACAAAGTTTAGCTTGCTCATTTACTAGATCTAAAGTTCCTCTAAATCGCAATCATAAGCCTAGATCTAGTGTTATTTACTTAGTGCTTGAAGTATTATAATTTTCCAATTTTTTGCAAGTACTAAGTAGTGTAATTTTTTATTGTATTTTTCTACTAATCCACTAATTCGTAATCATTTAGCTTGCTGGTTTTTAGCAGGTTGAAGGAAAAAGAAAGGGAAATGCTGCCGAAATTTTGAGTTTTTGGCCATCCGAAGCACCCAAAGTCCATCCTTCTTCCCCCTACTTCATTCAGATTCTTCCCAAAGCATTTGTAAGCCTTTTTTATCCATTTTCAAGGGTCAAAAATGTATATATTTTTCTTAAATAACATTGTGATAAAATTAATAAAAAAGAAAGTGGGATTATGGATCCCACACACTTCTTCCCCCATTTGGGAGAAACCTGCATCTGTCACATTCATTTATTTGCTTTATACCTGCACTGTATTAGAGTAGTTTCCTTTCTTGCAATAAAATAGATCAATCATATTTGCTTTAGTTCATTTCCATTTTTCGGCAAAACAAGATACCAACCCAACAGCAGTCTACCTAATTACCCGACAAGGGAAAAGATATTCATTGTTGTAGTAATTAAACAACTTTTTCCCTTCTATTTTATTTTGCTTTGGAATTAACCCCTTGCTCTCCCGAGAATGGTCTAACGGCCTAAAAGAGATTCCTGGGTTCAATAATCAAGAAAAGCATTGCACTAAAATTCTTATAATTAACAAGGCTCCAGTGTGTATGCTCTGCACCTCTGTAGTTCGACCGACCTGTTGGATGCACCAAAAGCATTGGAGTGACTAGTTTAATTAGTTTCACGATCCAATAAACATCCCAAGGCGAAAATCCAACACCTCGCTATTATCCCCTGTGGAGAAATTTCACAGAGTAAGTGGAACTCACTAGAAAGTGACCATGGGGCCTCTTCAGGCTACACCCTAGTTTGGTGTAGTGTTGGACACGCCCCCACAACTCCTAACCCACATTTCTTCTCATGGAGCCACAATGGAATCTAGAGTGCCCACTCCTCGTACCACCAGGTATATCTAGCATTCTCTTCCATTTTTAATTCACTCATCTAATCCACATTAACTTAAAACAAGCCAAAATACACTTGCAAAATACTTTACTCTTTCAACAACGATATTTTAATTGACTCCATTGGCACTAATCTCTATTTTGCAACAATACTTTTCATTTGCTTATTATCAGTTTATTGTTGCTGCTTAAATCCTTATATGCTGATATTATTTTTATATGTTGTGGAATTACTTTTCATATTTGGAACTCACTAGAAAGTGACCATGGGGCCTCTTCAGGCTACACCCTAGTTTGGTGTAGTGTAGTGTTGGACACACCCCCACAACTCCATCTAACCCACATTTCTTCTCATGGAGCCACAATGGAATCTAGAGTGCCCACTCCTCGTACCGCCAAGTATATCTAGCGTTCTCTTCCATTTTTAATTCACTCATCTAATCCACATTAACTTAAAATGAACCAAGATACACTTGCAAAATACTTTACCCTTTCAACAACGATAATTTAATTGACTCCATTGGCACTGATCTCTATTTTGCAACAATACTTTTCATTTGCTTATTATCAGTTTATTGTTGTTGCCTAAATCCTTATATGCTGATATTATTTTTATATGTTGTTGAATTACTTTTCATATTTGCAAATATCTTGATTCAATAATTCACTTCAAAAACTCCGAAAAAACTTATTCTCATCCTTAACCGAACCAAAATAACAAAGAGCCTCAGAAATGCTTCTTGTAGGGACTACCCCCGTTGGCTTCATTAAGAATTCTGCCTAAACAGAGAAGTCGGGATCAAGTGACAGCACCTGATTCGAGACTTGCCTCCAAGGACACACCAAGCAGCTTGAATATTTCTGCTACGCTTCCCCCCAGGTGTGTGTAAGGCGGCAACAGAGCAACCTATTTTCCCTATAGGTTTCAATCTTAGAATTACCCAATTCCTACCTCATGGAGCGCAGGAGGAAGGATTACATGGCCCTGTTTTGAATATATGTTGAAAACAACACTGTTGAGTGTGCTAAAAGCTAAACAAACCTCAATTTCAATCTTCTCTGTGCCAGATTTGATTCCATCACCAAATATCCTGAAATGGGGATCCCACATTAACTTTTAAAGTTAATGTTGACAATTACCTTTGTTTATATTTTAATTTTATTTATATTTTGTGTTCACTAATTTTAGGCACAAGATTAAAATTTACTAGCAATTTCAAAAGGAGGATGATTTATTTTTCTTGTATATGTATAATTCTTTCAGGGTTCTTGCCCATTTTGGTGCCTTTGTGGGCCCCAAAAGTTAAAACACGCCTTGTCAGGGCTGAAAAGTGCCCCAGAGTTTTGGGGCATGTTTCCAAATTGTCCAACTACTGCCTAAACATTTCAGGGTGTCTCATGCTGTTTCAAAACACGTTTCCACATTTCGTTATATTTCAGCACAGGAAACAGGTCAGTTGCAGGTATTTCCTGCTACATATCCATAAATCTTGCTGGACAGAAGAATGAAGGTTTCACTCAGCAGATTATAATGATCATAGAAAAAAACAGCTTCAGGTGGATTGCCCAAGACTCCAGACACTGCAAAACAAGTGACCAGCAACGAATTCATTGAAGTAGAACAGGGAGGTCAGCTGCCTTTTAGCACAGGAAACAGAGAGGTGGCAGGCCTTTCCTGCTACTTAACCATAAATGTTGCTAGCTGGAAGAATGAAGGTGTCACGACTCACACAGCACACTACAGCAGACTATAACAATTGGAGAAGATGAGCTGGTCCAGACACTGCAAAACAAGGTGTAACCAGCAATGGAATCATTGAAGCAGAATAGAGAAGCCAGCTGCCTTTCCCGACAGTAAAATGTCTGCCCAATAACAACAATGACAGCACCTCAATGAAAGGTCAACCTGTTAATAATTTCTGTCAGCACAGAATATAATTGCTGGTTGGCCCCAATTGCATGTCTGTTTCTAACTTTTTTGGTAAGCAACAACATCTCTTAATAAGAAACAGACATGCAGAAAAGTCTAATCGAATCTGACTGCTAGTCACGGTAATAGTGCCAAAGGTGAAATTAGGAATGTAACTCTTCCTCCACATGGTGCAAAAGTGATTTTTAAAACTCAAAGTTGAGTACCCAACATGCAAAAGTGTGATTAATACCAGCAAAAGAAGAATACATTAGCCATGAATTAGAATACTGAAGTGCCAGTCCTGAAAGAAACAAGCATTGACTCCCTAAGAGAATGTCAGTGACTTCACACTAAAAATGCATAGTAGATTTTGCAACATAAATCACAAGACTAACTTAGTATTCTCTAGTCTGACATCCAAAGCAGTAAACATCAATGACCATGGGCTTGGTGGGTGATGCAACCAACAAGTAAGCCTACTAACCAGTATGCCTCTGGGGCAGCTCATTCCTCTCAGGAGGTTTCGCTGATCCATGACTGGATCTGCAGTAATTGGAAAGTGAAGCTTTTTGTGAACTATAGCTTGGTTTGCATTGAGCACTAGATATATAATGTCTTTTATGTCAAATTTTACAAAAATAATTTATTCAAGGGCCACACGAAAACAATTCATAATCATATCAACGGACAAGGCAGCGTTGAGTAGCAATGGCAAAAGTAACAGTGTATAAGTGCACCTGAAAGAGAAGCAAAAGAATTAGTAGCTGCTCTCTTTGCAAGAGAATCATCAGAAGATGAAGGTATAGAATTTAACTTCACTGCCATCTTAGCACTTTTAGATCTCTGGGCATGCCTTCTATTCTGAAACCAGTTCCAAATCTGCATATAAATCTGAATTCAGTGGGTGTTTGATTCTTGATATACCCAACCAACATAAATATTAAGGACTTGACATCATAATCATGGTTATAGGAAGGATTACAAAGCAATGACCTGCTTCCATTGCACAGTTACTTTTCCAGCATGTTCTCGTGCTGCACTGCATTGTGTAAAGAAGATTGCATGAAAAAGCTCCTACAAGTAAAAGCATTTCTGTGGAGCATTCTAAAATGTCACCAATTTCCAACATTTTAGAAAAAGTGCATTAAAGCAAAGATCTCGTCAATATAATTCAGAGATCATTCTAGAAATTCAACTAACCTGAACTTCTCAGCAAGATAAATGACAGCGTCACGTGGAGGATTTGCACCCCTGCTTTCTTCCAAGGCCATTTCCATATCTGCAATCTATTACATAAATACTCAAAACATTGAAACTGCAATAAGATTTTAAATCAAATGCAGGAACATTAGTATGAAACCTCTATCAGCTAAAAACAATAGATATATTCAAATACAAACTTACAAACTGCAGACCAAATCATCAGCAGTTGGAACTCTAGAGTCTAAACACTTGGTCATATGGATCAAAGATAAGGGTATAGCCAGGAGTACAATTACAAATGAAATGCTTCAACTCAGAAAGAGTTGTTTGTCAATTTTTTGATAATGTGGCAGAGGAACAAGAATTGAAGTTTTTCATTTCAACAATTAACTGAGATGCCATTTAAGTAGGTTGCAAGATTACTTTTGTGGATCTGTGGATAAACATTTTGCATGCCAAAAATGTCACTTCTTACAAAAACGAGATGCCCTGTCTGCAACTGCTCATTTATAGAGGACAAACTGCATTTTCCTCTATTTATCTTTCTGTACAAGAACATTTTCTCATTGTTACTTTTCTTCCCTTTTTTTTTGTTGGTTACCTCCTCCTTTCAGCCCCTCTCAGCCTCTGGAAGCACTAAATGCTAGCTGGTAGCACTGTCACTGGCACCCCTTTGCACGAGGGACCATGAGGCCACCTTGTCCAACTACTCTCGAGTCTCCACATAGAGTGTAGAGCGACTGCCACCTTTTTATATTCTCAAACAGATGCCCATCTCCAAGTTTATTTCCTCTCAGAGGGATTCATCAAACTTGGATGTTAGGGAAGGTAGGTACAACCAAGGGTCTCCAACTTCTTACCCCCAGGATAGTTTAGCTAGGTTTATCTCAGCCTTAGCCATTTTCAGGAGGACATTATGAGGCTCAACCTCGGAACACTTGTGGTGGTGGATGATGATGGTTGCTCTTCTGATGCCAATGCTGACCATAATATTGGCAATTTTCTGGAAGACCTGCCATGGCACAGCATTGTCACTGAGATGCTTTCTTGTACTGAGTGTGGTCTATCTCGCTTTCTTTGGTCACCCTTTTAGGCTCCCTCACTTTTCTATTTTACTGTATATTCTTTCTTTCTTCTTATCTTTCCTTAACCTAATATTTTAGGACTGCTTAAGAGATGCTCTAGGAACTCCTTAGTGCTGTTGACAAATGTTGTTCTTCCTAGTTGCAGTGACCTATTTTGTTCATTCGTGGACACTGATATAAAATATCATTTCATTCCTTTTTTTTGTTCCCTGTGAGTTTTTGTCTCCTTTCTAACTAGTCATCTCGTCCCTTTTTTCTTCATCATTCCCTCCTTTTGTTCCATTTCATTTCCTCGCCTTGTTTCCTTCGTTGTTTGTTCTTCCTTCCAGGCATACCAAAGGACATGCTGCCCAGTTGCATCTAACTAGTACCAAATTACGACTCTAGGTGTTAGATTTTTATCATTCAAGCAAGCATTACCTTAGGATCTTATCTGAGAGAATAACATGCACAGCAATTAACACAAGAGACAAGAGACACAAAGAATTTTCCTCAGGGAAACCATAAAGGAGAAAACCCTGCAACTTCCTCAGAGATAGAATGAGCACCAATGGCAACAGTAAAACCCAAAAACATAAAAGATGATATCCATAGCTTGTTCTCTCTCACACTTGAGAGAGCTTCTCCTGTCTCACACATGTGCCCCAGTGAGTGAGTGTGTGTGTGATAAATAGTGAGGCTCACTCTCTATTTATATTCTTTCGTTCACTTAATGTCCACTCCATCATGTCGACCTAACTTAAAAATTACTTTACTAGAGCCAACATCTCTAGGAGAGTCTAATAACCCTCGTTCCCTACAACCGTGGGGACTTTGCCCCTCCAATCAACAAAGAGGGTTAACCTTAACACAATGGTGGGGACTATTGCCCCGACTTACAATAACTCACCTAGGGCCGACTTTTCTAGGATAGTCTAATAACCCTAGGGCCCCACAACTGTGGGGACTTTAACCCTTGAACAATAGGAAAGCTACCCACAATGACTTGACATGACTTGTTTACATTATTGAATCTCCCGATAGGCACATCGGGGCATGACATGACTTCAATACATTACAGACACTTCCCGGAATAAACATCGGGGTACAATACGTAAGATATATAGGTGAATACATTCCGAAGTTACAAATACATCAACACTCCCTCTTAACTAGGAAGGTATTCTCTCAACACAATTTATCAAAACAAGTCTTCTTCTCTGTATCATCTGGATCATCATCGAGTCCTCATTATCTTCAAGTCATCTTCATCTTCAAGTCATCTTCATCTTGATCTGGATCATCACTCGATCTGGATCATCATCACTGGATCTGGATCATCACTCGATCTGGATCATCTCTGTTAGATCAAGATCACTGGATCTAGATCATCATCACTAAATCTGGATCATCACTCGATCTGGATCATCAATGAGTTATCATCACTAGTGCTATCTCTTGATTCTTCTCGTCACAAGAAGTTCTACAAAGCCAGCCCTTTTTCATGCTGGTTGTAGGCCTAGCCTCCATGTAGGTCTTCTTTAGCACTTATATCTGACCCTAAGTCAGAATGGCCTACCCAGCACTTACATCTAACCTCATCTCGTCAGAAAGGCATGCCCAACACTCACAGCTGACCATGAGAGGAACACATACACCATCATGTCAAAATCGCTCAGCCCTTACATCTAACCATGGGAGGGCCCAGCCTGCCCCCATGTCAGAATGGCCCAGCCCTTACATCTGACCATGGAAGGAACCAATCCTCTCACAATGTCAGAATGGCTCTCAGTCCCAGACTAAGGGTTCCTGGTAACTGACCAGGTGCCTCCATTCTCCTGAAGAATGGCATCATCCCTTACATCTGACCATGGGAGGGCCTAGCCTGACCCCATGTCAGAATGGCCCAGCCCTTACATCTGACCATGGAAGGAACCAATCCTCTCACCATGTCAGAATGGCTCTCCGTCCCAAACTGAGGGTTCCTGGTAACTGACCAAATTCCTCCATTCTCCCAGAGAATGGCATCAGCCCTTATATCTAATTAAGTGGGAACACATCCCTCAATCACATCAGAATCGCCCTGCACTTATATCTGATCATGTGAGACTACATCCCACAGTCATATCAAAATGGCCCTCAGTCCCAGACTAAGTATTCCTGGTAACTGACCAGGTACCTCCATTCAG
Source organism: Pseudotsuga menziesii (assembly GCA_001517045.1). Lineage (NCBI taxonomy): Eukaryota > Viridiplantae > Streptophyta > Pinopsida > Pinales > Pinaceae > Pseudotsuga > Pseudotsuga menziesii. The sequence goes on from LPNX010079838.1 coordinate 126,056, forward strand.
AGGATGGCAATCAGCGCTTATATCTGATCATGTGGGAACACATCCCACAGTCACCTTAGAATGGCTTAGCACTCACATCTGACATGGAAGGAACCAATCCTCCCACCATGACAAAATGGCTCAGCCCTTACATCTGACCATCGAAGGAACCAATCCTCTCACCATGTCAAAATGGCTCTCAACTCTAGGCTGAGTATTCCTGGTAACTGACCAGGTACCTCCATTCAGAGAATGCCAATCAGTGCTTATATCTGATCATGTAGGAACCAATCCTACAATCACATCAGAATGGCTCAGCACTCATATCTGACATGGAAGAAACCAATCCTCTCACCATGACAGAATGGCTCAACCCTTACATCTGACCATGGAAGGAACCAATCCTCTCACCATGTCAGAATGGCTCTCGGACTCATTATTTCTCCTTGGAGGGAACCTCAATCTGGAGAACACCAAGCTTCTCCCTGAAGTACTCAAACTTCACTCTGGGCCAATGGCTTAGTCGACACGTCAACTATCTGTTCGCCCGTCGCAACATACTAGAGCTTCACTGCTCCTCTCTACACCATATCCCTAATATAGTGATATTTGATCTCAATATGCTTCAACTTGTCATGGAACACCGGGTTCTCTAATAACTTCACACAACTCTGGTTGTCACAATATATACAACTAGCATCTAACTAGAGATCAAATAAATCAGACAGCAGCTTCCTTAGCCATACTGCCTCACAACTAGTTGAACAAGCTGCGACATACTCTGCTTCAGCTGTACTCAGTGCCACGCAAGACTGGTTCCTGCTAAACCAAGAGATCACACCTGATCCCATACTAAAGCAACACCCTGAAGTGCTCTTCCTATCGATGGCACTGCCTGCCCAATCTGAATCAACATAACCTTCCAGGTTAATCTTTTGATTCGCCTCATACTTGAGCCTATAATCAACTGTACCCTTCAAGTACCTCAGAATATGCTTTGCAGCAATCGAGTGAACATGTCTCAGATCTGTCAGGAATTGGCTCAAGGTGTTCACAATAAAGCAAATATCTGGTCTCGTATTCATCAGGTACATCAAGGACCCAATCATCTGACGATACATCGTGGCATCAACCGACTCTGATGAAGCAACACTCAGTAGCTTCAGGTTCGATGCCATAGATGTGGTCATGCAGTCCATCATCCTGGACCTCTTCAGGATCTCTACTGCATACTTCCCTTGTCCACACCTCCATGCCTAGAACGTAGTGCATCATCCCCAAGTCCTTCATCTCAAACTCAGCAGCAAGTCTCCTTCTTGCAACTTCTGCCAAGAACAAGTCATCCACACATAACAAGAGCATCACTGGTTTTCCACCTTCAACCTTGAGGAAAAGGTTGGAATCCTCTTTACTCTTAGTAAAGCCTAGAGTCACCAGTAAGCTATCCATCTTGTCGTACCATGTCAAACCTCGGGATCTTCTGTAGTCACTCCCTCTGAAGTGAAGCATCATACTTCCTTTGTCTTTCGTACTCTATGCACTCTTTTCGTGAAAAGCCTCGTGCTACGAATCTTGCCTTGTATCTCGCGATGTTTCCATCTACTGCATGATGGAACTATGAACTTCCCTTCATGTATCGATATTGCATCCTAGACATCATTCTTCTTGGTTACTTCTTCATAGTTGGAAGGTTCTGCATCAATGATGTCGCTGCATTCGTCATATTATTCTTTATCTGTCGTAACTTGTTCTTCGGAACAAGTCTCATCCTTCTTTTCTTGTAGGTGATTATGTACGCGATCTTTCCTACAAGTCAAATGCATTAGTTGTATGGTTAGAAACATTTCATAAGGCATATTCATAATGGCAAATTCTTATGCATATATATATGATCATGCAACTATTTTAGCCAATACAAAATTCATCCATATCTCACGAAAACTTCTCTAGATGCCTTCCATCTCCACCAGGACAACATTGAAATTGTGCACTTATCCAATATGTTAGCAAAGAGGTTTCATTCTAGATAAGTAGTAGTGGAGAGTTGTATAGCACCATGAGCTACTTACCCATCACATGCATATTAGTAGTATACTGTCATTAATGCAAACATTCTATCATGCATAATACATCAACTGAATATAAACAAATGCATAACAAAACAATATCATGAAATGACAATTGAATACTTATCTTTATTTGTTTCATGGGTAGACTCCTTCTTGAGCCTTCAGCTTCATCATCTTCTTCATTCATAATAGCATCGTTTCTTATCCAAATGCTAAGATGGATAAGAGGTTCTTCAAGAGTTGAGTTCTTCATATTCCTCGTCGCTTGAGGGATCTTCTTGGCCTTGACCAAGTTCTTTTTGTGTAAGGCTTTTAGCCTCATCTCCCTCTGGAATTGGAACCTCTCTACTCATGTAGGTGTCCAATTCATTTTCTTCAGAAAGATCATATACTTCCATGCTTGGAAGTTGTCAACTTCACCAAGCTTATCATCAAGCTGATGTGATAGATCACTTTGAAATGAGAATCTCAAATGAAAATAGCAAAAGATTAGATCTTATCAATTTGAGGTGTCCGTCCTGGTTTCGGAGTTGGGTGATCTAGGGTTTGTCAAAGAAACCTTAATTTGCAAAACTTGGAATCTTTAAGATCTTATTAGATAGAAAGATAGACCTCTTCAAGGTGAGTTATCCAATGCACTCCTTTTCTGAAAACAGTGGAGGGAAGCTCCCGGAACAAGAAGCCCTAGTTTCCAATTTCTTCTGCAGAAATGCCTGATACTTTTTCTACGGTATCTCCGAAATTACTACTCCTCTGTATCTAAAACTTCACACTGAGGTATCCTCGCCTGTCCCTGTTCCAACACCACAAGTTTCATCAGAATTGGTTTCACCAATTGGGACTTATGAGCGTTTTCTCAAGGTGACCTGTTTCAAGACTGTTCAGAATAGCGAAGTTGTACGGACTTCCACGTGTCACTGTTTCATCTTCTGGGTCTGAAACTTGGACCATAGAAAGTACAGTTCGTGCCCTTTCTGGAACATCTTCAGAAATGTCATTTGGACCTTCGTAGCCCGAGATATAGAAATTCTCCCCAGGTGTCCTGTTTAGGGATGAATCTTGGAAGAGGCTGGAAACCTAACTTGGAGGGATCATATCTCCTGGAATATAGCGAATCTAAGGTTGAACTTTGGACACAGTGTAAATCCGGATTTTATCTTCGGCCTGTGAAAGTTTTAGCTCCTGAGCCTTCTCCAATCCCAAAATATATCAAATGTACCAAAACTTATCAGTTTTAGTATTTTAGGGTTTTTCTGGCCCAGGGTCAAACTAGGATTTGACTTTCCTGGAGTTCCCAACCAAAAATCTCAACCCAGGTCTCTAAAATTCGATTTTGATGAGGAGAGCAATCCTATGTTGGGCTCACTTGAAAATTCTTCTTCTGTAAGAAGCCCTAATTTCCCGCACCAAAAACTGAAAATATCTAGAATCGAATTCCACTTCGACAAAAAGATGCGCCCTTCAATGGAAAGTCAGCCTAGCATACTTTTGCTGATGGATTGTGGAGAGAGACCCAAAAAGTAAGAAGCCCTAGCTTCTGCAGCTGCACAATGTCTTCTTCTCAGGTTAGCTCTGATACCATGTTAGATTTTTATCATTCAAGCTAGCATTATCTTAGGATCTTATCTTAGAGAATAACATGCACAGCAATTAACACAAGAGACAAGAGACAAGAGACAAAGAATTTTCCTCGAGGAAACCATAAAGGAGAAAACCCCGCAACTTCCTCAGAGATAGAATGAGCACCAATGGCAGCAGTAAAACCCGAAAACATAAAAGATGATCTCCACAGCTTGTTCTCTCTCTCACACTTGAGAGAGCTTCTCCTGTCCCACTCATGTGCCCCAGTGAGTGAATGTGTGTGTGATAAATAGAGAGGCTCACTCTCTATTTATATTCTTTCGTTCACTTAATGTCCACTCCATCATGTCGACCTAACTTAACAATTACTTTACTAGAGCCAACATCTCTAGGAGAGTCTAATAACCCTTGTTCCCCACAACTATGGGGACTTTGCCCCTCCGATCAACAAGGAGGGTTAACCTTAACACAATGGTGGGGACTATTGCCCCGACTTACAATAACTCACCTAGGGCCGACTTTTCTAGGATAGTCTAATAACCCTAGGGCCCCACAACTGTGGGTACTTTAACCCCTGAACAATAGGAGGGTTACCCACAATGACTTGACATGACTTGTTTACATTATTGAATCTCCCGATAGGCACATCGAGGCATGACATGACTTCAATACATTACAGAGACTTCCCGGAATAAACATCGAGGTACAATACATAAGATATATAGGTGAATACATTCTGAAGTTACAAATACATCAACACTAGGTGACCACTAATGCTAAAAATTCAACATAAAGGTGACCATATTGACCATAATATTGGGCTATTTAAAGGAAGGTCTGATATGGGACCCACCAAATGATTCAGCAAGACATTTGGACAACACATTGATATCAGTGATTCAGTAACATACCTAAGCCCCATGACAGTCATACTTACACCAGGACATGCATACAGGCATGTGATTACATCCATTTTAGCATATGACCACTACTCATGGGCATCAAACAGATGCACCACTAGCGTGGCCATGGGAAAGATACCAACACAAAAAATAGACTCCCAATATTACATAGATCACAGCAGAATTGTACTGCTTTGCCATTTAAAGAGGGTAACCTTTCAATACAAGACAATAATACTCAACATGCCTATAATTACATATAACGGCATTTATATAGATGAAGGTAGGTAATGGTAGGTGGAAATATATGGAGAGGGAAAAGCATATTACTAACAAGAGTGCTAAGCAAGAGAAAGGAAGGTGCTAATAAGAGAGTGAAACCAAAAAAAAATTGCGATGTATACCACATGTCCCACTCACACATATAATCAGAAGAAGATAAAAGTAAGGTTGGAAATATGTCTAATGGTCAAAGTTGTTGCCTTTGGTTGCTCTAAATTTGTTCTCCATTCTCCTTTATCTAGAATTTATTCTACACTATGTAAACTGTTTCTGCAGAAAACAAAAATAGTTTGAAATAATGCTACTCAAAATAGCAATCTATAAATTACGCTAGAATCTATGAACATATACAATTAGAGAATAATAATAATAATCTATCTTTAAGGTCACAGCATATCCACATACCAATTTGGTGTATGACACCCCCTTGTTTATGGGACAACGCCACCCCTCCACCTTCCACACAACAATTTCACTGTTAAAGTCTATGGAGGTGTACATACCCTACCCCCCTCCAGATTTGAACCCGTTACCTCCTAGGAGGAAACACATGTTCTTGATTGTTACACCCACTGAGGTTGTCTGTCAATTAGGTCACCGTCAACACTTGCCACTGCTTTTATTAATTCTGAACATGAAAAAATATTCTAGCTACTAGACTCAAGACTTGATTAATGAATCCATACCTCTACCCTCTCTCTTATAGATCTAATAAGGGCATACTGGAATTAACAAAAAAATAGGTTTGCATGTGACTCAAATTCAAATAGAATTCACTTTAACCTAAGTCAAAGTCATAATAGACTACTAAAAAACTAAACCCAAACTAAATTTTTAACTGGTAAGCACTTGCATGCTTGCATGCCTCTAAAAATCACTAGTGGCAGCGCATGCCTTAACCAAGGTTGGCTGGCAGGTGCATGGATGCATGTATACATGTACTCTCTCCCTAGAGTAGTACTTTCTAGATTCAATGATGCTGTTGAACAAACTCCCAGATCTACTGTTGTAGAAGACTGTCTAAGATACACTTCACTAACATTCCCTCTTACCGAGAGAAGTGTTATACTTGCAGGAGGCCCTTCGGCTTAGCTCATTCACCCTTTAGCAACATTCTTGGTCAGGACTTGGCTCCATTCAGCCTATCACTTCCTTCTTTTCAATGCTTCCTTCCTCTAGGGGCACCAAGAGACAAACAAATATTGGCACACCTTGACCACTCAGTTAGGACACAATAGACCATCTCTACCCCCACCAAACACTAGAGACAGAGAAGTTTCAGCCCTTTTGAGATGGACAGATGACTTCTTCCAAGTTGCAACATCAAGCACCCTCCTACAAGAAACAATGCACTACTCAATACAATTCCTCTTCTAGCTCTTCTTCTAGACAAAGTGCTCTTTTGAGCTTCCTTCAGTCGGCCTCAAATGGTAGGAGAGATACTCACAGTGGTTCCAGTGTTTACAGTGCTTTCAATGGCCAATGACAATTTCACCATCATCGTCTTTACATCACAGTTCTTGGATCCACTTTCCTTCGTTGGATTAGTTCTCATCATATCTATCCTTGTATATATTTTTCTCCAAGATTGGCTCTTAATTTATAGGACTAGGGTTTGGTTTGAGTTCTTTTATCCTTTTATGGCCCCACTTTGTATTGATATCATGGTTATGCATAGTTCCATTGACCTACTTTTGTGGTCACTTGTTGGACATTAATAAAATTATCATATCTTATCTTATCTTATCTCCACCGCACCAAGTTGCTCTCTGAGAATCTTGAATTTCCTTTTTGGTAGTGGCTTACTCAAGATATCATCAACTTGTTGATCTATTGGAATGTATTGCAACACCACAACTCCCTTTTGAACCCTGTCGTTTGATGAAGAGGTTCTTGATCTCAATATGCTTGGTTCAACCATGAACTACTGGATTTGCAGAGAGTTTGATACCACTATGATTATCACAGTAAATCACAGTAGCATCCAAAGTCTGATCCATCATCTCTGCTAGTAACTCGCAAAACCAAACGGTTTCACAACTAGCAAAACTCGCTACCACATATTTTGCCTCTATTGAACTGAGTGCTACAGAAGTGAAAGCATGCTTGAACCTAAACTGAAGCAACACCTTAAATTGCTCGTCCTATCACTAGCACCACCTACCCTGTCAAGATTTGAAAAACCTTGCAGCACCACCTCTCCACCAACATACCTCAATCCAAAATGCACTATGCCTTCAAGTATCGAAGCATGTATTTTGAAGCAACCCAATGAACTTGTTTAGGATACACCATGTATTGACTCAAGGTCTTGACTACAAAACAAATGTCAAGCCTGGTAATTACCAAATACATGAGGGAAACTATCAATTGTCTATACACAAATGGATCAATCAAATCAAACAACAAAAGAATTCAGATTTGCTACCATAGGAGTAGCCATGGGCTTGTAATCCATCATCTGAAATCTCTTCAAAATCTCAACGGTATACTTACCTTGTCCAAGGAAAACTTCACCAAGATTTTGCCACAACTCTAGACCCAGAAGGTAATGCATCAAGGCTATGTACTTCATGTCAAACTCTCTTTCCAACTCTGTCTTGCACAAGTCTATGAGTTTCTTTGAACTTTATCCAAGTATGAGATCATCCACATACAAAACTAAAACATGCATATTAAAATGATCAACCAAGAAGTAAAGATTGGAATCTACATCTATCTTAATGAAACCCTAACTTGAAAGATATCGATCGATCTTGGAGTACCATGCATGTAGAGTCTATATCAAAATGTAAAGGACCTTCTTCAACCTGCTAACATGGGTCTCACGCCCATACACCTCAAAGTCTCTTGGTTGGTTTATGTATACCTCCTCAATCAAACCATTAAGAAATATTATCTTTACATCCATTTGATATAAACCCCAATGAAAAATGCTAAATATAAAACGAATCTAATAGAGGAATACCTAGTAACAGGAGCAAAAGTTTCCTCATGGTCAAACCCCTCTTTCTAAGAGAACACTCAAGCCAAAAAACAAACTTTGAATTTTTCTACGTTGCCATCTGCTGCATGCTTCACCCTGTACAACCACTTATAGTCAATCACAAACTTCCCTTCTAGTCTAGGCACTAACTCCAACGCATCATTCTTCATGATGGAGTTGCCTGCTCAAAACTAGAATGCTTAGAATTAATAACGAAAGACATGAGTGCCTCGTAGTTTGAAAATTTCTTAGGAGTATAACTTACTCTAAATGAAGTCGTAGGAGATTCAACTTGCCCCTACACATCTTGTAGTATTTGGGAAAACTACTTAGGATTTCTAGCTAAACTAGATGGTAAAAAGGCACCCCCAACAGCTCTAGAAGCTTAATGATCTAAATCTAATTTTTTGATTTCTGCATATCAAGGGCAACAAGCTTTTCTACCTCGTCGATCATTGTCGGAGGTTCTTGACACATCATCAAACTTGACATCTCTGCTCACAACTACCTTCCACTTAGATGGAATGTAAACTCTGTAAGTTTTTGAGGTCTCATTGTAACCCACAAAGGTACCCTTCAAACTAAAGGGTTCCAGTGTGGTCCTTTTCTCATCAAGGATATGAATGTAAACAGGATAATTGAAAACTCAAAGATGTGCTACTTGTGGCTTCACACCTATGAATGCCTTCACGAATTATTGTCCTTCAATACTCTGTGACGACACCTGGTAAGAATATAGACAATTATAAGACATGCTTCTGCCAAAAGACACATGGGTAGATCATGGATCATAGATTTGCTTGGTCTCTATGATGGACTTGTTCTTCCTCTCTACAACTCCATTTTGTTGAGGTTTGTAGGGCATTGTAAGCTCCTTCTGGATTCCTACTACCTCAGAAAAAGTGTGAAACTACTTAGAGGTATAGTTCCCTCCATTGTCAAACCTTGATACCTTAATCTTCTTTCTTGTTTGATTTTCTATAAGAGGCTTAAACTCTTGAAACTTCCCAAATACCTCATCCTTAGTCTTCATGAAGTAAATATGGGACTTCTTAGAGGAATGGTCAATAATAGATCCATAGTAAATGTTACATAATCGGAATAAAAATACCCAAATGACGTGATTCTTTAAAACAACAGGTGCATAACTCAATCTTAGCTCAGTTAGACAAGCTGGAAAACCTTTGGCACCCAAGTTAACCAGGTAACGTAGATACCAAAAATCACAGTGACCTATTTTGGTGTTGTTAGTATTGAAACGGTACCCTAGACTTTGCCTTTTCATTTCATTTTGTTTTCTTTTGAAGCCCTTAAAATGTTCGATTTGAGTCTTTTTAAGTGTGCTTGATTCCATATCACCTTATACCCCTTCGATTTGTTTTAAAGTGTTTCCTTTTTATTAATGAGTATAGCTTGGCTCTTATATTTTAAGTAATCTCTTCTAACGGTCTAATATAATTAAAGTTCTCATGGCTTTGAATTTTATTGACATAGTCACTCAAAAATATTTGTATTATATATTCCAATGCAAAAATCCTCGAGGTGAGGAATGCCGGAACCTTCAAGGGTTCATTCTCCATACCATAGACTCGGATGATAGTAAAGTCTTCAAATAGATACCAATCACCAATCATGGTATCTTTGCTTATTGTATGAGAGTTGTCCAAAGTTCGATGAAATTTTCAAACTTACAGCATTCCAACAGTGAATTGTAAAGATGTTGTATATGTTTACGCTATCGGAATGTCTTTGTTCTCTGTTTCAGACATTGTCATTGGACACATATTACAAGGAGATGGAAGTGAATTTCAGAAAACCCAAAGAGGTTTTTGTCAAGCACGGGCTCATTCACAAAAATGTCCCTCAGTTTTGCTACAGGTGTCATGGTTTGGAAGATTTGAATGGATCTTTATGGCCTATTTTTCCAGGTTTTAACATTGAATGATTTCTTGTTTTTGTCATCATCTTTGCGCATGTATTACCAGGTATTTGACCTTGTGTCAAATTATGCAACCTATGGATGAGGCACCTGGTCTGTTACCAGGATAATACTATAAGCCCTAGACCGGATCTAGCCATGTGTGACACTCTGACCCTCAATCAGTGGGCTTTGTGATCTTCTCCAAGGCTTAGCTACCCTTGGTTAAGACACCTTAGTATCTGATCTTGGTGTCACACAGAGTGTGAGATAAAAGCATTAGTAATTGTCTATGTTTATGATGATGAACTTTGAGTGGGGATGAAGGACCACCTTGACCACTTGTTTGGATCACAGGGCACTTAAAGAAGGCTAAAGCAAAAGTCTAAAATGCATCAAGACCATTACTACTACTAAGGTGTCAAAGTGAAAGTGCAAAAAGACCTTTAGTACCACTAAAGGTAAAAGTCAAAGTGATAAAAAAATAAATATTAATATTTTGTTCTATTGAGTTTTGGCCCACTTACAGGTGACTAAAAGACTATAAAAGAAGATCAATCCATTTCATTATTACACACACTTGCTCTCACAGGTACAGCTGCTCCAACAAGAATTCATTGGTTCAAGAAGAAGGAAGTTGTCTTGTGTTTATTCCCTAGCATGGATGAGTCTAGCTAGGGCATCCACACCTATTAAAGTAAAACCCTAACCTAGGGTTTCATTGAAAAAGAGCAACAAAAGTTTTTTACCTTTTATATGAGTTAGGGTTTTACCCTAGCTCCTATCTTCTTCTCCGAGCAGCTACCAGGCTTCACAGGCAGCTACCAGTCTCCACGGGCAACCTTACTCTCTCAGGGAAACTACCCCTTTTCCTCCAGGCAGCATCATCTAGGGCTCGACCCCTTCTCCGAACCCTTAGGCAACCTACAACAACATCCCGTGAGGGTTACAGGTCTACTACCCACCCTCGGGCAACAACAGACAAGATCGTGAGAGTTTCTTATCTGCTACCCACCCTCGAGCAACAGCAGACATGCCCATGAGGGTTGTCGGCCACCCTCGGGCAGTCTACAAACTAGCCCGAAGGGTGTTGAGTCTGCACCAGACCCTTGACAATTTACGGACAGGCCCAACAGGGCTTGGGCAGCCCAGCAAAGTCCGGGCAGACCTCCGTGAATCCAGGCAACATACAGTTTAGTCCGAGCAGGTTCGGGCAGGGCAATAGTAACCCGGGCAGGCAAGGAAGATTTTCGAGCAGAGAAGGAATTCGGGCAGTCTGATCTCTCCAAGCAGGAGAGAAAAAATTAGGGAAAAAAGGCCTAATTTGGTAATATCCTAATCTGGCATTTTTGTGTAAAAAATTATCTTCTATGTAATTGTGGATCTGTGGTACAAACCCAATTAGGGTTTGAGAATTCTTGAAAAACTCGGTCATCATCTCATTTACGAGATGAATTACTAATGCTTTTGCGGGTTTTGTACTTTAAAGGTTTCCCCAGTGAAAAAATCTTGTGTTCAGTGTGTCGATGTGTTGATGTTGTTTATTGCACTTTTCATTTGTTATATGTTAGTCTACAAATTTTAAAGTATTCATACTAATGCTAAAAACTTAAAATATAAATACAGTTTGTACTTTATATATTTAGAAGGATTACCTTGGTTCATCTACGTGTATGTATATTTCTTCTAATCTTTAAATCTGTTTCTTTGGAATATCAAATCCATATTGTGGTATACCTGTTATGAGATCTTATCTCTTAACCCCTTGTCTTTCTCCAAACCTGAAATGAAATGCAATTACTCTTTAAATCTGAACTTTTCAACTTGAGATGTATGGGCTTTGCACTTCTACAATCTAAGTACAAACTCCAATGCAAACAGGTCCCATAGACAAGCACTGTAAGTGTGCTTAATTTGGGGTCTTCCGGGTCAAATTTCTCACATTTGAAAGAAACCCATATGAGTTGGGACAGCAGGGATTAATACCAGATGATCAATTCAAAATTACGGTCTTGTATGGGATGAAATTTGACTCCGATTGGTGTTGTAGTATCCCCAGTGCAACCCTTGTTTTTTGGTACCATTGGAAGGCCAAATCTCACTCAATTTGAGCCAAACAAAAAGTGGCAGATTCATGTCACCAGAATATGTATTTTGAGGACTGTTAATATTGTTTCAAATTTGTTTAAGCCAGTAAAATCACTAGAACAACAGCCCAGTTGTCATGGCAGCTATTTTGGGCCCAGTGTTGGTGCCAATGTTGAAGATTGATAAGAGGTTATCATTTAGGCAATGGGGGGTAATGTTTCAGCTTGAAAAGTGCTCAAACAACAAGCATTTCCTATCATTTTGGCCATCGATGCCAAGATCTTTTGAAATTTAACATGTGTATGATAATTCAAAAAATTTGCAGACTGTAATAGAGATAGTACTAGAGATTAAAACAGCAGTAAAACAATCATCCACACAATTGAACACAAGATTTTTCACAGCGAACCTTTTAAGGACAAAAACCCCAAAGCATTAATAATTCATCCGCTAAACGAAATGACTGAGTTTGTACATGAGCAGAGATAGTTACATCAATTAGATCCCAGAACTCTGAGATGAATGTAGATAAAAACTACCCAACGAACTGTGTTCTTCCATTCTATGAAAAATAGATCTCTGGAAGCCCTAATAGGCTCACCATTCACTGCTGCCACTTATGTTGTTGCCATCGTGGACTGCGGATGGTCTTGTGCCACCTATAGTGCTGCCACCGTGGACTGAGATCACCTGCTGCCACCTCGATCTGTTGTCACCGAGGTCTGCTGCTCCCACCGGAACTGTTTGCAGCTGCCACCGAGGTCTGCTGCTATCACTGTTACTGTTTGTTGCCACCGAGGTCTGTTGGTGGCCCTAGCAGCTAACCAGTCTAGGGCTTATGGTGATGACCTGGTAACTGACCAAGTGCCTTAGCCCCAGGCTGCATCAGATGACTCAATGTCAATTACTTGGTAACTAACCAAGCGCCTCCATTCTCCCAGAGAATGGCCCTCAGCCTCAAGCTGAGGTCCCAGTCCCAGACTGGGTTGATTTCCTGGTAACTGACCAGGTACCTCCATTCTCCCAAAGAATGGCCCTCGATGCTGCTTAGGAAAAATCAATAAGATCCCCCTTCCCTCCAAAGCAAGGCTAAGTGACCTCAGGCCTCTTTTCTCAGATGTCTTTTATTTTTAAAAGATATTATTGCAATATTTTATTTCATGCAAAGGACCAATATTTATTTTTGAAATTAATTTGTGGAAAGTCAAAAGTGATTTGACTTTTCACAATTGTCTCTTTTCCAAAAGTGAGATGCATCATCAAACCCTAACCCTAGCCCCAATTCCTATATAATTGAGGAGGGTCTTTTGTAAATAGTTAGAACTTGAAGGAATATAACTAAGGGTTGTTGGTTTTCACTCGAAGGTCTTAGAATACACTTGCTTGTTCTCACTTTTAGCTTTTAGGATCAGTTTGTATGCAAGATAAGGGTTGAGGGACAGTTACAATTGCTTGATGTTGCCTTTCCATTATAGGATAGGTTAACCAGGTGTTATTTGTTGTTTCCTTGGGTTTATTTGCTATTCCTTAACCTTAACAGTTGTTGCTTTTGTTTATATGGACCTTTGTGCAGGTTTTCTTATTTAGGAGGAGCACTTGTCCGCTTGATGTTGGCAGTTTAGGACAAACCTTAAGTCATCCTACTCTTGTTGGTTTAAGTGGTCAACCTCTTTCCCTTTCACTTATTTTTTGCATATATACCTTATGTTCATTTTATGGCTGCCTTGAAATAGCAAATCGACCATTCTTGGTCGGTTTGCCTTCTTGGGGACAACCATAGTCTTTATTGTGTTTTTCCAATGCATGTAAGAATTTATTTCTTTTCCCCTTTTTTAGTGCTTAAAATACAAAAGTTGTTGCCCAGTTTAATCCCCTTTCATCAGTTGCCTTGGATTCTCTTCCTGAGCATTAAGGAACCATCCCAAGACCTGTTTGAGGCATTAGGCCCAATAGGGCAGCGAACAAAAAGTGTTAGATAACCCCACAAAATCAGTCATGTTGAGTTTTCTTTTTTTCATATGGGTTGCTAAGTTATTCTCACACATGTCACAGTTATTTCAGTTTAGAATTTCAAATACTGTTTATATTTGAATTCAGTTTCTTTATTTTAGATTAGTTTCATTGTCATATGTCATTTCTGTTTTTGAGCAAGTAAGAATTAAATTCATGCCACTATTCCAAGAACCAACTGATGCTCCTCTTGCACATGGCGACTCTGCCTTCCCACAAAGGACTTCAACACCATTCCTTGGGTTGTTGTGAATAGATTAGCTGTAATAGTATTTCATTTTTCATTTACTAGTGCCGCAACACCCGAGTCGAAGGCTAAAGGCACATAACCCAAATATTGGGTGATGGTTGGGCCCCACTTCCATCATATCTGCTGAGGTTAACGTCAAGTTTAATAGGGAGGGTGAACCCGCATTATTCACTTGTATGTAGTTGCACTAATTTTTACTTTTCAGGTGGCAGCCCCTAAAGGGGCCTGCACAAAAAGCTTAAAAAAACATAATATAAAACCCAAAAGTTAAAACACACACAAAAAAGCAGAGATTCGTCCCCCAAACAAAACTATCATCGCAACAAGGAAAACATTATATATTTTTTTATATATATAAGTACTAATAGTATTTATTATATATACATAAATACATCACTAGAGAGTTTCAGTTTGTTTAACCAAGGGACACATTTGAGAAAGCAAGACGTGATCTCACCACGTGGATGGCTTGATCCTTCTCATTTCAAGCAAATTTCAATTATTAGAATACTAAGAGTCACAGCCAGGCATTTTGTCATCAACTAGAAATTTGTCATCAGTTTCAAGACCCAAGAATAAGTCACAGCCAGGGAATTTCTAGTGTAGAACATTTTTATAGTCATGACTCATGAGCAGAGGGATGATTTTACTATGAATTTTCTTACAGAATTTTATGAGGATCATTTGGCAGAAGGGTATGATCAATCGGCTAAAGAGCAAGCTACTGTTCCAAAACCTCTTGCTGCTGATATACAAGATCAGCAAATTTCCTTTGTTTATAATAGCATAAAAAATATTATGGTTTCAAGTTTTTGTCATGGATTTTCATTACAGGAATAGCATCAACAGACTAAAAAAGTGCTTCTAGCTGTCCATTCAAGCCTGAATGTTTTCAATCAGATAACGAAAATCAGATTTATGAAGTTCGAGCACCTACAGCAGTTACAAGAAGTATGTTGATGCCTTTGGATTGCTATGATAATCATGTTGACTTGAATTTTTACAAAGAGTTTGACTATGGTATTCATGAGTTGCTTCAAAAAGAACAAGAGGAGAACATTGTTATTAATGCAGCGTACTTCATACAACAGCAGTCTTGTCTTTTAAATCAGCTAGAAATTTGTCATCAGTTTCAAGACCCGGTAGCAGTTTTGAATCTGGATGGAGTCCAATTTTTCACAATTTCAAAAGGTTACAGATTTTGGCATACCACCAGTATCTGTCTGTTAGTATGATTCTTGAAAGGAAATGTTATGGCAGATGTTATGTTTATGGTGTGATATATTGATTAGTTGCACAAAGGAGGTTCTTTCTATTACTAAATTACTTGCATGGTTACTTAGGAAATTTGCTTATTCTTGAGCAAATCAGTTTTTTTGGTTAGAATAAGAAATGTATATAAATAAGCTCATGGAATGAGCATTTAGTTCTCAGATTGATTTAGTGTGCAGTAGATTAAAAGAATACGACTCCACAACCCAATGGAGGAGGCACTTGTACAAAGCTTGATGGGCTGCTAATTTATGTGTGGTTTAAGTTTTCATTTCAGTTTCAGATTTCGAACTTTTACAGTGTGAAGTGTATTAACAGAAATAAAGAGTAGATCTATGGGAACAGTTTTCAGAGCAGTTTATCAGGAACAGGAAAGAAAGGGGCACTGGTCTGCAAGTTCTTGATGCCTCATAGGGAGGACATCATCCCCAGTTGGAGCCAACGTCAGTACCCAAATATGCTACCTAAAATTCTTACTCTCAAAACCTAAATTGCTTTTGGTAACCTTTTCTTAAGCCCTAACCATTTGCAAAATTTTATCTGTTTTTTGCTTGATCTGTTTATTGTGTGACATTTGTGCTTTGTTGAAGTTTTTCTGTTTCAAATAGCTGCTGGTTATTGAGATTTTGAGGAGTTGCACAGTTCTATCTCATTGTATTTTGTAAAGCTTGATCCTTTGTAGGGTTACGAGATGCAATAATCAGTGTAAATTGCTTATCATGGAGGATTTCACATTCTGTAGCGAATTGAATCACTTTTGGCAGAAATGAGCTACAAAATTCCCATAAATTCTGTAGCAAAACTTAGCAAATTTTTCACCTCAGCGCTGCAGAATTTTTAAATCTTGTCACTGCTAAATGCATTGGCAAAATCATTTTGAAGAATGATTCCTGTCAAATCAAATGGACTCTAAGAGCCATCCAAGAGACGTATACTCATGCAAATGAAGTACATGATTTGACAAGCTATCTTATGATTGGTCACGAAGTTTATTTGTTCATTGAGCTCCAAAAGTTAAAACTAGTGATTTTGCAGCAAGAAATTTACCCTATTTGCAGCTTCTAGAGACATGTCTACACATAAAGGAGGTCGTTTGGTTAGTTAAAACTTAAAAACCTGAAGGAGCAGACTTCCTCAAAACATACCCTGAATTTGGGAGCAAATTTAGAGAAGCTGGATGATTTACCTTTTGTGACAAAATACAAGGACATCATGAAGGTGTGGCGCGAGCTTTTGCTGAGAAATTTGATGGACAACAAACAGTAATTGGGAATTTGACCTTTCAAGTTATAGAGGCAGTCTCTCAAGTATAGCTGGGCACATCATATATTTGGATATCAAAGCATATGAGAATTTTTCAAGCCTTCCAAGAATGCCACCACATTTTGGGACCAATTATGATTCCGCAGTAGTTTTTCCATGTTGTGAAGTCAAGAGGAGCAACAGAAAAAGCAATACAAATCTGGGTGCAAGCAACTGATCCCTACACGAAGTTACAGAAAATTCTGCAGTGCTATCCATATTAAAATCTGTCAATGTGCTACAGAATCTCATGTAGCTGACAGTTTTACAGATCAACTTCGGGCGCAATTCCTTGCCAACAAAGACAAATCTAAAAAAACTAAAACATGAGTTTTTTCAAGCACGGGCCCAATTAAGTGACACGTGGGGCAGTTTCCCGAAATAGTAAACCATTTGGGAGCTACAGGTGGATCTTTGAGGTAGATTTTACAGAAATTCATGATGTTCGTTTTGCTAAAAATGCCCAGTCAATTAGCCACCTCATCAAATCAACCTACAGATCAGATCCTGAATTTTTGTTTCAAAATTAGGATCAGATCCCTGTATTTGGGTCTCCGTTTGAATTGATCATTTTCAATTAAGCATTCTAATTTTTATTTATTTAAGCAAGAATGGTGAATGAGAAGGGGGGTTCTTCTTCTTCCTTTTGGGAAGAGAGGGGTTGGAGTGGTAAGGTCTAGAAGGGTTAAGTTACAGACTATCCTGTATGGACAAGCTGCTATAATCAGTAACAGATTCATGCTCAGATATCAATTCTTTTTGTCGTTAGACTGTGCACTCTTTCGTATCTTACTTGCTGCTTCTAATATTGAATACAGAATTTACTTTGCACTCCATACGTTGTTACACTTGTCTCACATCAAATAACAATAGTTTATATTGTGTATTCGATATTTTATATGTTGATTCAGAACACTGTTTTGAAATAAATCGTGTTCTTGTAAATGTGTAAGTTGAACTACTTGTTATCTTATACGTTCATGTATCTTATTTAATTCTTCTTTCTTGATTATGACTTTGTTTAAGCCACAAGAAGTGTGCCTTTGAAATGATGAAATGTTGCTTGTTGAATCATTAGATGCTTGATTTTGATCCCACACCTCAAGCCTTATTTGACTTACCTATCAAACCTAACAATGGCTAAAACATCTTATAAACTGAGGTGCCCTAGCTTTGTACCATAGCAATCAAGTGCAAACTTTAGGGATAACACCTTCAATGTGGAGTAATTGAAGGTGTTACCCTACCTTAAGGGTCTTTCTCTAACTCTTGGTGTTATTCTTATGGCGAATGTCCTTTGGTTATTTCTGAAGTATAAGGGTTCTATATCTTTGTTGTGATACAATTTCTGGGCTAGGATCACTACAAACTCTCAACGCTAGAGAATTCCACCTTCATAAATCAATGACAATCATGCAATATTCTCCCCAAGATTAAACTTGATTTGATCCAAAATTGGTGCAACAATGGTGCAATAGTCCCAACTCAGGGATTTGCATGCTAGTCTCAGCCACACACGATATTGCAACAAAGAGAAACAAAACAGAAATACAAGACATAATTAAGATTGACAACTAAATGCTCAATAAGGTTTTCTCATTCTCATGATCATTTAGATTACATACATCAAGAAATGCCTATCAAGCCTCAAATTTTCACCAGTTCTTTCAATCTACTATAGGTTTTACTTCCTCCTACAGATCAAACACTATTGGTGTGTTATTCCTCTACACACAGTCTAAAAACTTGAACTACTTCTCTCACTTTTGTAATCTATAAAACCCACAAATGTTATTCCTCCCTACTCTTAAACCTCTAGCATGATAGCATCACATTGCTCAAGTGCTTAACTTCTTCACATTGCTCAAGTGCTTAAATCTCTTTGTGCCTCCTTCTCAATGGCGATGCTCCTTCCAAAATGTTCTACCTTCTCTTTGAGGAAAATCCCCCTTTCAAAGTTTTCTTCTTGAGGACCAATTATCTCTCTCTTAACTCCAATCTGATTCTATTAAAAGCCAAACCAAAGTCTCCTAAGGCCAATCCAAATTCCTTCTTGTTACATCAATATATTGTCTTTCTTCGACTCTTGGCCTTCTGGTGATCTCGACCACTCAGAAATTAGTTCACCTTCACCCATTCTTGGCTTGACCTTACTACCATGTCTTCATCTCTTCAAGTTCTCACGTTCATCCTTTCAAGTTTCAACTTCTTCCATGTGCTCAACAAGTTTTCTTCCTTTGTGCACACCTCTTTGCACCAGCATTTCCGCTTGCACGCTAACTTCCTATTTGCACCTCCAAAGCCATATTTCATTTTGCTTGCTCACTTGTCAACCTCTGTGCAACTCCAAACAACATTATTCTAGATGCTTGCACAACATGAAGAAGTTGCATATCAATCATAAAGTCTAAAGATTCAACAACTTGAAAAAAAGGATCGTTTGCAAAATAGCTTCTGCAGAGATCCCAAACTATAATATCTAATATAGCATATGTAGGGGTGGATAGCACCATAACCATTTACACGGTGCATGATAAACTTGAAAAAAAGGATTGCCTGCAAAATAGCTTCTACAGAGATCTCAAACTATAATACCTAATATACTACTAATGCAGTGTGAAGAGAAGGATGGGAGCGAGGACTGGAATGGGACGATTATAAATTATATATGCATAAGGCTTACTAATATAGTAACCAGGATTGCGTAGCAAGATTAACATTTTAAACCATTTTGAGAAAGCAATATCTAGGGACTGTGTTATGCTAAACAGGAACAGGACAAGAAACGGAGCTACAGGCTTTCGGGGTATAAGAAACATGAACCCTTCCCCACTTTCAGTGTGTATGTACATATGTTGATTAGTAATGTACTAATGCAGTGTCAAGAGAGGAATGGGAGCGAGGACTGGAATTGGCACAGGAACAGAACAAGAAACGTGCTTCCTGGTGAGGTTTCTGGTAACATAGTCTGGAGAGATATTTATCCATGTCATGTGCTGGATATATTGCTCTTTCTCTTGTGGATGCTTAACGTAATGCACCCACCAATATATAATACTAATTCTATTCTGAGCTCTTAAACATGCAACTTAAACCTCAGAATCTTGACAGCCCAGTTGAGGGTACATGCACATTCCCGTTCGCAACCCACATTGGTATGAATGTGTACCTATTAACATCTTCATCACCAATTCCACTAGCTTGGAGTAGGATATACAGGCTAACTACTGCAATCCATTACCCTGATGTTTCCACTTGGCAGAGGTGAATAATTTACCTAGATTATCTTCAAACCATAAATTTTACAAACACGAGAGCAATCATAAAACCCGTTGCTTGTGTTCGTAAAGTCTGTGGTTGGTTTTTATGTTATTGCGTAGAAGTTTATGTTTTCAGACCGATAATGTTAACGGTCTCTGAGCATGAAAGGGTTTTTCATAATGAAGCAAGAGTATTTGTAACTTTGAAGCAGTAACATCAAATAAACCCGACTGTTAGAAACTTCGAAGTAAACCCAAAGAGCTGTGAAATTTAAGGAAAAATGTTTTGCGAATAGGAATAATAGATGTACCTCCATGGGTAGGAAGCGGAAGGAAGGTGCTCCCCCTAGCGGAGGTCGTCCCATCTTGGCGATTTGGAGTTGAGCGTGCTTCGACTGATACTGTTTTTAGCTGGCTCAGCGGCGATTTTATCTGGAAACAGATCGTTTTGTAAGACCCCAAGTGACCTTACGGGAGAAGCCCTTTGATTTTACATTTATAATGGTTTGATCTTTAGGGATTTGGGCCTTTGTGTTTTAACAACCAATAATGTGTAGGATCAGCTCATAGTAGTAGCTTAAAGGTGTGTTAATATGTCATGATGATTATAGTATTCGTTGAAACATGGTTCAATGGTTCATTGGGGGAGTTATCATCATTTGGCTAGGTTTTGGATGAGAATTTTCATAGTGATGTCTTATCAACAATAATTTATTAATTATAAATTTGGAAGCTCAAATTTTAATAAATATGAAAATATTTTAGTAAGCAAAAGGGGTTAAGTCTTATAAGTTAGCCTAAGGGGTTTTATTATCAAAAATAAATAAATAAAATGTTATGATCATCATGTTAACAGCACATTATTTGGTAACAATGGCTCTCTTAATAGCCGATTGAGTTGTGGTTAAGCATTAGATCGGTGGGATTTTTCCATTATTAGCCTGGATTCAATTCTTAAAGTGAGGGTGCTAGCATCTAAAAATTTGGAGTCCTCAAAGTGACATGTCCCAAGAGTGATACAATACAAGTCCTCGAGCCAAAAAATAAAGGGTGTTGTAAAATAAAAAACAATGACTCTCTTAATAATATAATGGTTACAAAGTGGGCCTCCCATTAACATAGTGGTTGTAAAGGTGGCTCTTCCTCTAACTTGATTGTTAATTTATTGCAAGTTCATATATTTGTACTTGGCATTCCTGCTATGTTTCATTAAATGGGCAATAGGAAATAATAATATAAGCTATCACCTACTAGATGTGAAAGCAAGATGGGGCCATGGGAAGTAATAATGATGAGTCACCTTACGAGTGTTCATTTAGGTTTCAAAGAACTATTTTCATAATTCTTTTTTACATTTATTTTATATAATATAAGCATCAATTGCATATCTAGTGTAAGAAGGTATAGTTATATACCCTAACGAATGGTTTTTGGTGCATCTTATCGATAACTTTTGTCGATGATGTCTATGTTAGGCCTTATCGATGAACTCAATGATATGTCATAGCCAATAAATAAAATATAATGCTCCTAGTGGTGGGGCTAGGAGTACCATTAGGTAGCAAGGGGAGTTTTTAATCCCTTTAATAGTCACCTTGTGGACCATCGCTACAAGTGCCAATTTCAATTTTTAGAACTTATCATTTCTAAATGGCCTAAAAGGATATATGTTGTTTTCTCATTGACAACATTGACCTAGTTTAACATCTATGTTTGCCACTTAATCTCCAGTGTCTTGGTAATGTTCTTCGATGGTTTTGATAAATGCATGGTACATTGAATTCTTCACATTTTTAGCACATTGTAGTTGGACGATTCCACTTCAAATTCTTACTTTCAAGTACTCTTTGAAAATAAATTGATTTACACATAACATTCATAATTGCCTAGTACACAACAAAAATGGAAAACAATCTAATTGGTTAAGCACAATGCTTATTACTTATCCAAGATACTACACTTAATTCTAAGTTGAACGTGTTTCTTGAATTACAATCCCTATCATCTAATTGAAAACCTACCCAGTCAACCAATGTTTAACATATAAGTTGAAAGTCATCATTTAATGTATACTTAATTCCTTGGTCAAATGTTATCCTTGCATATCTAAATATCATCTTCATATCATTTCAATATGTGGTTTTGGGTGAAGGCACAAACATTGCCAGCATGGTCATTGACTAAGACAACTCTCATCTTATGTTGGTAAAGTAAATCAAAATTTAAACCATTTTCTGTATATGGTCTCATTTTTCGGCTTAGAAGTAGCATTAACAGTTAATTTCTAACTAACATCCATGGTGTGGATGATAGTTTCCAAGCCACCATATGAAACTTTTGAAGTAATTTTTTTGCCTAAATTGTAATATCTTCCTTCTATCACACTTTGGGGCTTACTAAGTAATGGATAATGCACAACCATGCCATCTTAAACTTACTTCACAAATGTAAGCTCGCATGGGTGTGGCTCATTGGCGTCGTTTGATATGAAGTCGCTTGTTGTAAAGGAGGTCACGAGATCAAATCCCACCCGGGTTTACCTGTGTCCCGTGTCTTACGGACGAGTGTGGGTCACGTAGGGGTATAGTGGTAGTAGGAATGGATCCCTGGACCCCGTGTCACGCGAGTACCAACCCATTCTTGGTTGTCAATTCCCCTAGTAAAAAGAAAACTTACTTCACAAATGTCTTTGTTTTTAATTCAATCTTAATAACTTGTTTTTATGGTCAATTCATCCACATAGACAACCAGTATCATCCACGTGGAATGCAAAGTATCAAAAAGAGACCTTACCACTAGTATCATCCACATGGAATGCAAAGTGTCGGGAGGAGAGACCTTACCAACGTATATCACATCATCATTGCATGCCTTATCGTCACACACAACACCACCGCAGACCATATCATCGCATTGCCACATACCTTAATCCTTCTATTATGACTCCCCTCCTTCCCAGGCTGCATATCTCACCTCTCCATGCTCATCCTTCTTTGTATTCCTTAAACTAACTTTCATCATTATCATGCTTTACATCTTTGCATCATGTTTTGATACAAAGTAGAAGGATGAGCCTTTTCACTCCATGACCATAATTCCTCTACCCACACTATTTAAATTTGAAAATTTTAAAACCTCATGTTATCTCTAATTAGACGTACCCTTTTAGTAATTGAAGTTTGTACAAAAATATACTAGGACAACCACTTAATTTGTGGTTAGTAAACATTGATAGACCGCATGTTAAGTACCACAAAATTAGATGTTGTCCATGCATCAACTACCAGTCCACCCCAAATTATACCTTATACATGCATTCATGCATCGGCTATGGGTTATCCATTTGTCAACCATCAATTCTTTTATAGATATATATTTTATATCTCACATTCTTCTAGTTATCTGCCATGAATTGTTGGTTATCCATTTATCAACTATGAGTTATACATGCATCAACTACCAATTATCCCTTCATCAACTACCAGTTATTTTTTTTATATTATTATTTTTAATAATTGTTTATTTTGAATTTCAAATGACTACCATAGAATCAATCTGGACAGTACACTTGTCTCATCCTCAGCCATAGATGAAAAAGCATATATGGTAGTCCACCCCAAAATTCTAAGATATTAACGCATATCGGTGTAACAAGAGCATTAAATGATGAACTTAACTCCACCATCATGTCTACTTCTTTTTCAAATAAGTATTGTTGACTTGGTATCCCAAAGACTTCAACATTATATGCAAAGAAAACAATAAGGTTCATGAGATTGAAGCATACTTGAGAGACGCCACCAAAGAAAACGATGGAACCATTTCTTGATGACATTGTAAATTTATTGTCCCATAGTGACAAATTGTTCAATTGGTCAAATGCATATAAATGGTATTTATAGAAACTAGAGGAGGAACATAAGAAGAACATAATTTGGACCCAAGGATTGGTGAACACAATGTGTATGACAAAGGCATGTGAGCTGAACAAATGATGTGCAAATAATTTCACTTTAAATATCGAATGATAAAAATGGACAAAGAGGAAAGGGTCCAAACACCCCTCACCATTATTGTTTTTAGGAGAATGTTGAAGCTTCTAAAAACCACCATAATTTTCAATATGTTTGATGTTGATTCTTTCATAAAGTCTCATGGTGTCAAGTTTTTCATTTTGAATAAATGGATGGTGCAATCCAAGGATGAGATTGCAAAGTTGTGTCAAGTAGATATCATGGAGTTCACTAACCTATATTGAGAGATGGCATGTTTATTGCTTTGGTTGATTGGAAAAGAGTTCACAATTTTTACATACATGTATGTAATCTTGCCATCTACTACACTTTGTTTAAAAGGGAGATCTTTGACTAGATTAAAATTATTTCAAATCAGATTTTAACACTAGTTGATTGAGTATCGAAAGATTAGGAAATTCTATATTTATTCTCAACTAGCCTTGGTCCCCATTTTTTACATGACCGTTGAAGGTTTACCATTTATGGTTGGTCTAGACACAAATGTTGAATCTATGTATTTGTGGCACCTGTTTTATAAACATAAAACCCATTATCATTTCTATTAAATACAATATTGTTTCATTAGGAAGGTAATGTTGGAACCAAAGGTTATGTAGGTTCATCACACCTCTAGATATTGTCGAGACAGTCAGTTGAAAGTTGGTAGTTGACTAGTAGAGCAGTCGATTGTATGTTCATTCTTATGGGGTATGCAAGGACCCGTGTGTTGAATTTTCTTCACACATTCCGAACTATGAAGTTTAGTCCATCTTCATTAATCAGTTGATTGAATGGTCGACGAGGCAGTTTCTCGGATGGTTGACTCAACTAGAACAAGTTACTAATCAACATAACAATGTGGTCTTTTAGGAAATGGTTAGAATCGTTGACCCTTATTTGTGGACCAAATCTCCTTCAATTCAAGGAATTTTTTTAGATATGGAGACTATTAAAGAACGACCCTATGGATTGTATTAACATATGATTTACATACTTGTTGGATAAGAGATAATGCATTGTGATGTTCAAACATTAATGTGATGTGCTTAAGTCTTGTAAACGATGTTTATCAACGTCACCTATGTTCTTGGAATACCAATTACCCCAAATTACCCTTTTTGTTATTCTTTTGTAATTTGTCTAGTTGTCCTAGGATTCTTTTACCAACATGGTATCAAAGTTGTTGGTTTTGACCTAGCCTATTTTGCACAAATAATGTTGAATTGGGTCTATAATTTATTGACTCTGGAATGAAGATTTGTCGATTGAAACCTTTGAACATGGATTAAATATGTAAGATATCAGTAGGATGGCTTCCAAGATAGAGCCTATTATTTTGAATGGCCATAACTATGCAATTTAGGCTCTAGACATGGAAACATTGTTGAAGAGCAAGGGACTCTAGAAATATAGAAAGACTACTATTCTAAATCATACATTTGACTAGGCTAAGTTTGTGTCGATGAAAGGAAGGAGGAGGTTGCTGGGTTCATCACAACCTACACTTTAAGGGAGATTCACTTTTGTACAAGTGGGATCAATTATCCTCATGATATTTGGAATAAGCTGAAGTCATTACTTGATAAGGTTAACAAAATTCAAGTAATGCAGATAGAGAAAGAATTGATCTCTTTGGAACCCCATTCCTTTGAAAGATTGAGGACTATTTGGTTTGTATCAAAGAGCTACAATTTAAATTGGGCGAATTTGAGAAAAGTTTTCCAAAGAGGGATGGACAACTCATTGAATTGGTCATAATGAATCTAAAGACTCCTTGTGATGTGTTATTCGCCTCGTTCCATGTGAATTAGATGTCGCACAAGGAAGACGGTATGGACATTTTCTTTTATAATTTTTGTGATTTATTGATCAAGGGTCAAAATAAGCTACTTGATGAAGGGAATATTGGTAGTAAACACCAGGCTCACTTGTTCAAAGGAAAGATCAAGAAAAATACAAAGAACTGGGTAGACCAGACACCATGAATAAACAATAGGAGTCTATCAACCAAACTACTAAAGGAAATACTAACGAGTCGGCATCAACCAAGAAGAATTGAAAGAATAAAACCTGTCACTATTGTGGAAAGGTAGGACATGTGGAGAAAACATGCTAGAAGAAGACACAAGATTTAGAAGAAATGGTCAAGCACCTTGAAGAAGATTTGTCAACTATACGATTGATCAATCGACTTGTAGATAATTTTACCTTTTCTGTCAGCACTTCCTAGACAATAGATGCCCACACCACTTTGACTGAGTGGATAGTTGATTTTGGTTGCACTCATCATATGGCTAATAATTCTTTTATGTTCTCTTCCTTAAGTGGAGCTCCAAAATAGAAAATTTATGTATCTAATGATTATTCTCTCACAATTTCTAGCATTGGAGATGTTAAATGTTGACATGGTAGAATTTCCAATGTCTATCATGTGTTTAGCTTTAGTGTGAATTTGTTTTTGATTACTCAACTTACCCAGACTGGAACAATTCTTGAGTTTTGGTCTGCTTGTTTTGTCGTAAACAAATTTAAGAATGGGGGAGAGTTTATTGCTACATGCTATCTAGATCCCAAAGATAGACTATATAAGTTTTGTGTCTCTCCTAGGCATGGTTTTGGACCGGCTACACGCATCGCTTGGATTGATGACCAAATTCGAATTTGGCATGAACGAATCAAACATTTGAACTTTTGAAGTTTAAAGATGAGGGTAACAAAGGATATGGTTACCGGTCTCCCAAAGACTGATCCATCTAATGGAGTTTGTACAAGATGCATGCTTGGGAAGCATCATTAGGCACAACGAGCACGAGATTGATTGGAACTTGTTCACTATGATTTATGCTAAATGAACAAACCCTCATTAGCAAGAGATAAGTATTTCTTAACCCTTATTGATGATTTCTCCAGGTTTACATGCATAAATTTCTTGAAAAATAAGAGTCGTGTCTTTGAAATATTCAAGAAATTTAAGGCATTTGTTGAGAAGCAATGTGGTTGATCTATTAAATGTTTAAGATTGGACAATGGTGGATAATATGTGAGTCGATAGTTTGAAGAATACCTATTACAAAATAGTATTTATTGGCAACGACATGTCTCTCACACCCCTTAGTATAATGGAGTGGCAAATAGGAAGCATAGTGCTTTGGTTGAAATGGCTCAATCTCTACTGCAGACTAAGGACATTTCGACCAAATTTTGGGCATAAGTTGTTTACTACTCAAACTACCTCTTGAAACTTGTTATGACTAGAGATATCAAAGACATGAATCTAGCAGAGAAGTGGCGGGGAGGGAAACCATATGTCGAACACCTAAGGACCTTTGGATGTATTGCTTGGGCATACATCAATGATAACTGCAAGAAGCGATTGGATGCAAAGGGTAATGCTGGTATCATGATGGGATATTTGGATGAATCAAATACCTATTGGTTTTTTTCCCTTGCCAAATAATGGATTATCTTGATAGGAATATGATCTTTGATGAGAAGAATCCAGGTATTAAGTTATTGTACTCTTCCTCTTGCTTGTTGCACAGTGATCCTTATTAAGTTATTGTATTCTTCCCCTGGCTTGTTGGAAGTGATCCTTTTGATATCCTTGAAGAATATGGATCAAATGTACCTTCCTTTAAAGTTTCAACTAAATAGTCAACCTTTGTTCATGGTTCAATTGGTAATCACTCCACATTCACTAAATTTTTTTGACTTTCTTGCACGACTTCTTGAATCAGACCAACTATATTTATCGATGACTTGCTTACCTCGGTGGTCTTCTAAGACTATTGAAGTTGGTGACATCAATATCAGTTGGTAGATCCACAGTAAAAAACAACATGGAAGTGTTTCATTGATGGCTCATGTTCTTGGAACCTATGATCCTAATATCTATGTTGATGCTCAGGGAAAACCTGAATGGGAGAATTCTATGTCCGTTGAAATTGATTCTTTACTAAAGAATTGGACTTGGGATTTAGTTCCCCGACCACATGGAAAGAATGGCGTGAAGTATCACAAGACCAAATTCATCTCGAAAGGTGTTGTTGAATGTCATAAGGATAGTATGGTAGGCAAGGGCTTCTCTTAGCAAGAAGGTATTGAATACACTAAAACTTTTTCCCTTGTTGCAAAGATGAACTCGATTTGATTGATTCTTTCACTTGTGTTTGATTTGGATGGGAACTTCATGAAATGGATGTGAAAAGTGTTTTTCTTGGAGATCTATCTACAAAAATATACATGGAAAAATCTCATGGTTTTGTGAAGGATTATAGTCATGTTTGTCGACTAAAGAAATCTATGTATGGTTTGAAGTAGGCCCCACAAGCTTGGTATAAGAAGATTGATCATTTTTTCATCAATCGTGAATTCAAACATTGCAAATATTATCACAGTATTTATGTATTACATTTTCATGATGAACACTTTGATTGTTGCATTGTATGTTGACTTAATTTGAGTTTGAATAAACAACTTGCAGATACCTTTGAAATGACTAACCTTGGTCGTTTGCATTTATTTATGTGAATTCAAGTGCTACAAATGAATTATTATAAATTTCTTTCTCAATCCAAATATGCTTTGGATCTTTTGAAATGATTCAAAGTGGACAACTCTCAGTCTTATGCTACACCTTTTTAGTCGGGCATCAACTTGCCGCAAGACTGTGACCCACCCTGAGTCAATGCCACTCTTTATTTCCAATTGAATGATAGTTTGATTTAGCTTTGTAATTATTTATACGCCCTAGGAATTTTTAGAAATTTTAAACATCGGTACTTTTTTTGCAATTAGTCGCAACGGTGTGTTTAGGTTGTTTAAATGCATTGGGATATTTTTAAAGTTTGTACGCATGAATGCATATTATGATGAAAGGCACCCGTGCGCTATTATAAATAAACCACATTGTTAAAGTGTAAAAATATTGAGAGCTTTTGGTGCGTATGACGTAAAATATCCACTTGGTGCGTTTATGCTATTTGTAAGCACCAATGCGTCGTAGAAATTTGATTATTTATGGTGCATGATCTATTCGAGTACACTAGTGTATATTATTTATATCTTTAAGCACCAATGTGTTTGTGTGATATCCACACTGGTGCGTCATTTTTCAAAGAAGTACATCACTAAAAACACATCCGCTAAAACCTTTGGACGTCGAGCTTTTTTAGTTATAATATATATATGTAATAACTTCCATTAAAACATCCACTACCATTTGCGGAGGTTGTAGGAGATTTTTTTTTAACAATTTTTGCCAATCTCATAACACTAAAAGCCTCAACTATAACCTCTGCTACAAGGGATTTTCGTTGTAGTGTATCCACCAAATGGATATGCCATTCATGGAGATCTTTAATGCATCTATCCCATATATGATTATCTTCATCTTCAAAATCGAAATCCTCGGCCCTTAACCAAACTTGATTTATATAGTTGGGATAAATAGCATCACCTATATGACAGATGAACAACTAACCTTAATTCCTGAGGGATTTGATCATATGAACAAGGAGTCTGAGAGCAACAATGCTTCCAATCAAAGGATCTTGACCAAGTTATATCTTTCTACCTTTCCCCGCTTTCCACACAAACCTGGACCCAATAACCTCAAATGCATATATAAAATCCCTCCACATTGAAGAGACAAATTTCTAGTCAATTCGTCGGTTGTCCTAAACCATTCTTCGATGGAAAGTGGATAAATGTATTTATGGTAAATCGCATTGACCCAGAGACCTTCACCCTTCAGTATCCTCCATATCCCCTTGGAAAGAAGTACCTTTGCAAAACAAATGGGTGTTTCAAACCCCAACCACCTAGTTCCTTAGGCAAAGTAATTTTATCCCAGGGCACCCATGAATAGGCCCCATCCATTGAGTTCCCTTTCCATATAAAATTATAGCACATTTTCCTAATCTTTTCTAGTATACCCACTAATACATATGCCAAATATATCAAATAGACAAGAAAAACTTCTAGAATAGATTTCAATAATATCAATATTCCTCCTCCAGTGAGCGACTTATTGCACCACATTTGAAGTATGTTTTATATTTTTCCAATCAACCATTCTCGGTCCCTCCTAAGATAATCATTAGGCTTGAGCATAAACCTCGAATATTTTAGGCCATCCTAAAAGTCCACTTCTTTATACGCTATATATATATATAATTAAAAAATTAAATATTTTTTTTTATTAATAATCTAGTCAATATTTTCCTTACAAATTATTTTTTATCATCCATAATGGTTGTTGTTCTACACACTTTTGTAAGTTAGCAAGTGCCTTTTTATGAGGATTAATGGATTTTTAAGGATTAATAATTGTAAGGTGTGTACATTTTATGTTAGGTTTACCCACCTTTTTTATGGGAAAAAAATTTCATATTCAAATGTAAAACAACTCTCAAAATACACCTTTCTTGTAGAGTTGCGAATGACTCCTACCACTCTAAAATCCTCAAGCAATAAAGGTTCTCAAAGCAATAAGGATTTTGTACAACCCTTTTAAATGATAAGAATAAGAATAAATTCACTTAAGAAATGTTATTATTTTTCAACTTTTCGACAAGCATGAACTTTATTGTTCGTGATTCCTTTTTTACAAAGGGTTTCATTTATAACTCTAATCTTATTTATTGTAGTTTGTTTTATGTTATTGAAAAGTTTGATAAAAAATATTTATAAATAGTATAACCAAAAAAAGGGAGATGACACCTAGATATGGATTACTTGGATTCAATGTAGTAGGGAGAAAGTTTTAGGGTCTTAGTTTTAATGTTTATGAGCATGTTAGCCATGGTATGATTTATGGTAGATTGTTAAGATAAATTTAGAATGTAATTAAATCCAAGACATTACATTTTTCATGGTATTTATTTGTTCTATAATGTGTATTTTAATGTTGAGGACAAAGCACAAATATGGGGATGAGTATTAATGAAGATTTATTTTCATTAGCACAAGATAAAGAAAATGCATTTAGTTATGACTATATACTAGTAAATGATAAAGAAAATGCATTTAGTTATAACTATATACTAGTTAATGATAAATACAAGGTTTTAAATTTTGGTAGCGTTACAATTGTCAATATTGAAAATTTTGATAGAGTCAAGAGGGAATGGTTAAAATAACACCACAAAAGGAGGGGACAAATGAGTAGTGCTAGTAAGCGTGGAACATTGCAACATTTGCATAGAATGTTCCCAAATTTATAATTCAATGAGAAATGGTCCCGCCATAAATTATCCAAAACTATGAAGGGGACGAGATACCATCTCAATTGAAATATGTTCAAAGTAGTCTTCTATGTATGTATGTTTTTAGTCCTTTACCTTTTATATTTTATTATGTATCACCATTGAATATAGGTGACTTAACTTTTTGTGGTTGCACAAATTCAATAAGAATATGAATATAATGAAGCTTGTCGAAGGAAGGTAAAGACTATAAAAAATATTTGATGTGGACAAATTTATATATTTTTTAACAATGTTAAACATTTTTGACTCACTAAAAGAAAACATGTTACAAAGTGAGATTTGAACATGGGTGGGGATGGTAACAACTTTTCCTCGTAACCACCAAAGATACACCCAAATGACTACAAAATTTTATAAGTTTCTCAATATTCATTCATTTATTCAAATATATTATATTCTTCAAACTTAATGATGATTATGAGGGTGGCTCAATGGTATCAACAAGAATTCAATCAACTTTTGTTTCCTATGTAAATATCCCATACAAAACTCTGGAGCACTTCCCCTCATTTCGAGGATGGTACCCAATGTAAGCCCTAGATACATCAATGTTGAAGGCTCGTCAACCTTCCATTCCATGATAACTCAAGTGGGGAGGACAACCTTCCATTCTATGATAAGTTGGGCTAGACTCAATTGACATATATGTAGAAAAACTTACATGGTTATTTTATGATTTAATTTAAAATCGAATATACATTGTTTTTTGCTTCCATGGCGTGAAATTGGGTTGATTTATCATATTACGTTTATAGATACTTTTTTTCTTCTCTAGCCATGGTGTGATACTAATTGATATTAGTGGGGTTGTGCATATATATATATATACATTGTTTTTATTCTCTTGATTATTGTGTTTTCAAATAGAGATATACTAGTCATCAATATGATAAATATTTAAATATTATAAAAGTTGTTATTACTAAATAATAATAATAACAATATTAATAATAAAATTAATGATAGTAATTAAGTAAACAATAATAATTAAATTTTTTTTCATGTGGTTCACAGCCTTGAGAATAGAGGTCGGGGTTCCATTTTTGGGAGTATAACCCCGAAGAACCTAGAGAGTTGGATTGGTGAACATGGAACCTCTGACCTCAATATCAAATAGTCTTTAGATTCAGACTGTAACCAGCCAACTGAGCTACCTCTCCAAGCTAATAATTAATAATAATTAAATTAATAAAAACTCAAATAATTGAATAATTGAATTGATAATAATAATAAAAATGATTAAAACCCCGAGGGGTAGCTTAGTTGGTTGGAGCTTCTAAGTCCAAGACCATAATAATCGAGGTAGAAGGTTCAATTCTTTGGGTCCTTTGGCTTTAGACCCCCTAGAGTGGGCCCTTCAGAATTATTATCATCGACCCTCTATCTTTCGGTGTTGTGAACCACATGTCAAAAAATAATGATAAAATAATCAATGTATAAGAAAAGTTCAAAACACTCCCCAAAAAATCCCTATGATTCTCAAAAATATTTTTAAAGGCCCCATGACATATTACATACTCAAAAGACACTTCACAATCACTTTTTATATAGATATATATAAATAAAAATATTACTTTTATAAGTATTTCTCTTTTATTTAAAACTAGCATTTGCACCAAGAGGTGCAAAAAAACGCCGAGAGGGTAAAAATATTCTTTCTTTTTGCAAGCTAGCCTTTGTGACTTACCTTGGAGATAGCATATTACTACTGAGTTTTGAAATTTTAGGTTAACACATTTATAATTGTTGTGTTTTTTGTTTTCAATTTTTGCTTATAAATTGTGCAAGAAATAATAAAAATTAGCTGGCAACAACAGAAAACTTCGAAAAGTTTACATTCTGCATCCTGCAAAATGTTGGATGCGGAGATAATTTGTGTGTGTGAGTCGAACATCCCACAACCTGCATGCCACAAATGGCGGATTGTGAGATGAAATTTTGACAATATATAAACTTCAAGATCCCGCAATTTGTGCAAGTGTTATCTTTCATCTTGATGTTGAAATCGTGCTCATAAAAGACTAATATCTTGATAACAAGCTCAACGCTTAAAGGTCGTAAGGGATTATAAATGAAATCTACGTGGAGCTAGAGGATTCGTTATTCTAAGTTTTGAGATCGGCTGATGAACCAAATCTTGTAGCGTGGAGAAAATCTCCCGATCAACCTGGTATAGAAAAGACATTCGCACATATGATCTTTTTTTTTGACCAGTAATTGAGTCCCTAGACACCATTCCCAACATCCTATAGGTCAAGACCATGTCCCCAGTATCGGTTGTTGTCCAAACTTTGAGGATCCATCATGAAATTTAGATATTTGAAATATTAAATTTGGACTATACATGAAGCAATGATACGCGGTCAGCCGAATTTGCTCTCATCCCACCTCCAACATAGGCGAAAGGGCAAGGAAGGTCAAGTCCAAATGCCTTAACCCACCTGGGAAACAACGTGGGATAACACCTAAGGTCTTTTCCATGGGCAATATGATAATTGAATATGAGAGGAGATGACTTGATTGGATTTTTCGCAAGGAATGAAGATTTTCGCTCACTTGTCACATGTTAGTATTGTTATCATGGTCAGTTGTTAAGTGTACAACTATGCTGGTAAGTTATTTTTGGGTCTGTCTGGCTCTCCCTATATAGAGCCACCCTCCGAAGGTGGTGAAAAATGGGGATGAATGAACACTAAGAGAAAGGCCAAAAGTGCTCAATTACATGAGGTCTTTAGTTGTCTTGCAGACAGTAATGGCTGTATGGTTTGAGAAGTTGATTTGTAAAGGGGTACTGATGGTTGGCGAATATGAAATTATGTTCCTTTATCATCCTGGTTGTTTGCACCAGGAAATTGCCAACCATCAGGGCCCGGATGTGATGCAAATTGAATATTTTCGAATAGTGATACCTCCAGTTGCACAATACGATGGTTTTCCTGTCCTTGGAGTGTCTCCCCAAAAATCCTCGAAGAGGTCATGGCTTCCAAAGTCCCACTGCATAGGGGCCATGTTTAGTGACAGCCAATCGAAGCGAATGCTTGTATTGGGGTGGTGGGTGTCCAAAGTCTTCAACACCTTGTTTGTAATTCCCACTTGCTAATTTTCTCTGAGGTGGTGACGAGGTTGAGAACACACCCCACTGTATTGTCTGTTGGAGAGCCTACTTCATGGGAGGTGAGAGAACAAGAATGCCCCTCTCAAAGTCCTCTCATACAACAATGTTATCAGGACATAGGGGAATTGTGGACAAAGTTGAGCACATAAAGTACATAAAGTGCTTTGCCACTGTGGGAACCTTGCAGAAAGCCATCCTTCAGTACGAAACACATAGGCAGGGAAGGACACATTGCTAATTCGATAGACAGACGAGTGGTTGAGGCCAGTGTGCTTATTGCACCAATTCTATACCTTTCTGTAATTTTATGCTGAGAGAGATGCAAATTCATTAAAAACAATACATTTCATCAGAGTTTCAATGTTTCGGGGTTTCAAACCATAGTCATATCATAATAATAGTTGGTTAAGGTTGCGGATTGTGAATTGCAGGAACTTTGGTTAAGGTTACAGGTTTACATAGTCATATCATATCATAGAAAAGTTTGTTTACACGTGATTCCAGTACTATCATATTTGTATCCTTGAAAGAAGGAAGGATTGAAGAGGCTACAAATCATCTGGACATTTCTTTAATCAACACTCTCATTCCAGAGCTGGTCGTTCTCAAGCAAAAACCTGTACTGTTTTCAAACCCTTCTTCCTCAAATTTACCTGTTCCTTCTAGTGGACAAGCGAGGGATGATAGTCCAAAAGGGTTTCAATCTCGGGGTGACAGTTTTAAGGGTTTTATTCCTAGAAAAGATCTTACACATTTCAATACTCTGGTTGCTTCTGAGGTGTCATCCCGTTCGACTGATAAGAGAGTAGAGGAGAAGGAATGCAGACTGATTATCTCAGTGGTTGGTGCACAATTGGAGAATAGGAGAGATGTGGGCAACTCTAAAAAAAACTACACAAGTGAAAAAGCTAAAGAGCGGCGAAAATTAAAAGCCTGTAAGATTAAGAAGGACATGGAGGATTTTTCTGTTGGTTATGATATCACCTTGAAGCAAGTTGAAGGCTTGGTTGAGAGGGATTTGGTAGGTCGATTAGAGTATATCAAGATGAATCGACTAAATATGATTCAATGGGTAAGTGAAAATTGGAAACCTTATTAGATTATCAAACTCAAGTTCTTTAGTTACCTCGTGGATGGTTTTGTTTCATTTTTCTGTCTAAAGAGAATGCACAAAATATTTTGAATAATTACTGGGTGATAAAAGATGGTTCTTTGGTTTTATGGAACTAGTTAGTGGATTTTAACCCGATGACTCAAAAGGTCTTTAAAAGACATTTGTGGCTCCTTTTATCGGGTCTGCCATTTCAGCTTTGGTTAGAAGATATACTAATAAGTTTGGTAAATCATATGGGGAAGTATATTTATGTGGATAAAGACTCTTTGAGGTCGGGAGATAAAAGAATGGATAGGGTTTTGATGAAATTCGATATGTGGAAGGGGCTACTGGAAATTTTAAATATTAGATGGGGTGATATTTCCTTTGAGCAGAAATCAAAGTATAGGGGTTTACCTTTCCGCTGCCTGATATGTAGAAAGACGAGGCACTTAAATAGAGATTTCCCTCTCTCAACGAGAAGGTTTGAACGTACTCGGGTTTAAGAGGTTAACAAGTATTCTCATGATCCTTCAATTGATCAGGTTCAGGGTTTGATGACGAAAATTGAAGAATGTCTATCAGAAGGTATGTATCCATGTAACTCCCCTATTCCTTATGAAGACCTTTCTTTTAAATAATTATTCTACATTAAGTCTGTTGAAAGGGACTATAATTGTAGACTAAGCTCTAAGCATGATTGTAGACTAAGCTCTAAGCATGTTAGTTAGAATTTGGGGGAAATTTTGGAAGGGGATCCTCAAATTGTAAATTTAATAAAAAGTGGTTCTGATACGTGTGATCCAAGGAATGGGGTTTCAATCCTTGTGGACTCTTCTGATTCAACATGCATACTGTCTAGTGACCTCTCAGCTTTAAAAAACTAGTATCTCTAAACCTCTTTACCTGTAGACTCTAGTACAAAGAATCCAATTTTTTTTGTTCTTTTGAAGTGTCTAAGTGTTAATGGACAGTCGACATCTGAGAATTGCTTGTTGTTACGAGAAAAAAGTTAAAAACCCTCTTACAATTTATGCTAATAAACCAAGTGAGCTCTCAGATAAGCTTCCTATTAGTTCTATAAGATGCGAGAATGAGACAATTAGAAGGAAAAATAGGAAGAAGGAGATAAAGGATAAGAAATTGGAAGAAGAAGATAGGGCAATTCTACATGAAGTAAGATATATTCCATTATCGGATAGAATCCATTTAGCAAAGGAGGAATTTAATATTTCATTTGATAAAGATGGGGCACTTAGAGCTCAGAAGCCCTATCTGGAGGTTTTAAAAATGATTTGTTTGTCCTTAAATTTTAGGGGATTAGGGGGTGGTCCCAAGTTTTAATCCCTCAAAATATTTATAGAATGTAACAGAGTTGATATTTATCTCTTTAAAGAAATAATGAATTTGGTTTATAAGGCTTGTGAGGTTATCCTTATAATCTTAAAAGACTGGGAAGTATGTGCAGTAGATGCAGATGGTTTGTCTGGTGGTTTGGTGGTAGTCTAGAATCCAAGAGTTTGTAACTTCAAGCCTTTTAAGACTTAAGTTGGAATTTTGTTGGAAGGTAAAGTGTAAGGTTTTGAGAAAAAATTGAATTTTCTGAACATATATGCTCCATATAAGGATCAAAGGCTTTTTTGGGATAAGGTTGATGCTAGTGGTTTATTAAGTTTAGAAAACATAATAATTGTTGGAGACTTAAATTTTACTTTACATACACTTGAAAATTAGGGGACGGTATCCCCTCTAAATCCTTTAGTATGCTATTTTCTGAATCTTTTTACGAGACATAGGTTAGTGGATATCTTTCCTACAAATTATATCCTACCTAGAAAAACAAAAAGAAGGATGGTGAAGGAGTGGGTAAAAGATTGGATTGTTTTTTCATGAATGAATCTCTGGTGGACTACTATTCGAGATATTGATCTTAGGTCATTCATACTAATATATCAGATCATTTTCCAATAACCCTTGAATTTGAAGAAGAACAATTAGACTTAAATCCTCCTCTTAAGTTTAATCATTCTTGGTTAAAAAATGAGGATTTTTGTCAGATGATTAGAGATTTCTGGTTTACGGTCTCCTGTCCAGATAACTTAAATGTGATGGATCTCCTGGTTTATAAGCTGTAGCTTCTAAAAAAAAGGTGGGATTATGGTTGAAAAGAAAGTCTTTAGAAGAAAGAAAATTATTTCATCAAATCGAAAGTGAAAGTACAAAGCTTCTTCTGGAAAATTTGACTGGCTCCTTCTTAGTGGAGGATAAATTTTAGATTTTGGAACTTGAAAGAAAAAGGATATAGTTTTAAAGAAAGAAGAAGAGACTATGAGACTAAAAAGCATAGCTATATGGATTAAACCTAGTGATAACAATACACATTTTTTTTCACAGAATTGCCTCACATTGAAGGAATCAAAAAACAATTTGGGAAATTAAAAATGATGATGGGATCAAAGTTACTTCTCAAGGAAATATAAAAAATTTTGTTGAAACACATTTCAAATCTCTCTTTAATTATCAAGGAAGGGCTCACATTGGCAATCATATGAAGGTCCTTGAACACATTCCTTCTTTTTTTACAAGGAAGGACTTAAGATTGGTAAAGTTATTTCATTGGAAGAATTAAAGCATGTTTTATCTTGCTTTGCTAAAGACAACAACCCCGGTCGAGATGGTTGGACTGTTGAGTTGTTTTCGGCTTTCTTTGACATTATGGGGAAATATTTGTTGGAGGTTGTAGAGTTCTCGAGAAAAGAATGTTTTATGTTAGGGTCTCTAAACTCTACCTTTATCACTCTTATTTCGAAAAAGGATAATCTTGATTCCTTTTCAGATTTTAGGCTAATTGCTCTTTGCAACCTGGTTTATAAGATGGTGACAAAAGTGATTGCAGAAAAACTAAAACCGAAGTTATTTGAGGTAGTCTCTAATGAACAATTTGGTCTTTTATCTAATAGATAGATTTTGGATGCTGTTGGGGTTACACAAGAATGTTTACGTATTGCCAAAACAAAAAATCTCAGCTCTGTTGTGATGAAAATTGATCTGGCTGAGGCATATGATAAGGTTAATTGGGATTTTTTAAGATTGGTTTTGCTTTAGATTGGTTTGCCCGTTCAATTGGTAGAGTGGATAATGACATGTGTATCATTAACAAATTTTGCGGTTTTGATAAATGGATATCCTATAAACTCTTCAGAAGCTCTAGTTGTTTAAGGTAGGGATGTCCAATGTCACCTTTGTTGTTCCTTTTGATGATTGAAGGGCTAAGAAGAATGGTCTCAAAAGCATGTAAATAAGGTCATTTTACAGGTATTAAGTTCTCTGTTGAAATTAAAATTACACATTTTCATTTTGCAGGTGTGATTTTTTTTTTGTTGGAAAATATTGAAGAATGGAAGGTATTGCATGCTATATTGGGAATTTTTTGTAATGCAACATGGATGGAAATCTATGCAGAAAAATCCTGCATCTATTCTCATAAGGTTTAAACAGAGATTATGGCTGAACTTAAGAGGCTTTTTCATTTGAAGATTGGTCAGATGGAAGATGTATTCAGATATTTGGATTTTAAAACCTAATAATTATCGTGTGATGGAATGGTTATGGCTGATCAAGAAGATTGAGAGAAGAATTTCAAATTGGTCTTATAGGTTCCTCTCTCTGGGTGGAAGGCTCACTTTAGTCAAGGTCGTTTTGCTAAGTATTCCGGTTTTTTAGTGTTCACTAATTATGCTACCAAAGTCCATTTTAAACATTATAAGAGCAAAAAATTATCATTTTTTGTGGGAAGGGTCTGGGAATGAAAGGAAGTTTCATTTGGCCTCTTTGGAATAACTTGCTCTACCTAAATCCCTTGGTGGTTGGGGCATACAAAACTTGACATGTTTCAATACTACATTATGTTTAAAAAGTATGTGGAGATGTCTATTTTATAAAGGATTGTGGACCATGGTGATGAGAACTAAATATTTGAAGAAGTTGTTTGTCAATAGATGGTTTAGATTGTCAGAGATAGATCAAAATGGAGTTTCAATTATATGGAATAACTTTCTTAAGGTTTTTCACGGGCTAAAAAAGGGGATTAGCTGGGATATTGGTAATGGAAGAGATGTTCACATTGGGGTTGATTCGAAAATTCTAGATCACTTGGAGTTGATTGGCATAAAAACTCTTGATCATATCAAAAGACCTAAATGGTCTATTTTGAAGGGAGGATATTGGTTCAATGCCAGGGGTGTGGGACTAACAGGTGAATGGGAACTAGAATTGGGTAATTATATACATGTTTTGAAGGAAGCAGGTGTCAGACTGAATTCTAAAGAGGATAAATTAGCTTGGCCAGAGAACAAAATTTTGGGGATTATCACTTCTAAGTTGGCTTATGACTTTATTGCTAAAAACTAGTATAAGGAGGATAACACGCGGTGGTTTAAAAAGTTGTGGAATTGGAGTGTTCCACAAAAATTGAAATGTTTTTGGCGGTTCTCTCTCAAAATAAGCTCTTAACTTGTTAAAATCTGATGAGGAGAAGATGGCAGGGTCCAACTTATTGTTTTTTGTGTAAACATGACAATAAAATAGTTTTACATATTTTTGTAAAATGCTCTTTTTGCAGAAAGGTTTAGTCTTTTGTTAAGGATTTGCTAGGCTTCAGTTCTGAGTGAGGGAATGATTATCTTGAAGAAACTTTTACAGAATGGTTTGAAGAAACAAATTCTTACAAAATTCTTCAATTTATTATTTCTTGGTCTATTTTGATTATGAGGAACAAGGCATTTTTTCAAAGTTCATCTCTTAATGTTATGATCTGTTGGTTAAAAGGAACTAGTATGTTTAAAGAATACATGGAATTGAGACATTCTAAGAAGATTAAGAGGTTATATGCTCGAGTTAAAACATCACACTCTGTTGATGGCTCTTTTGATGGTGCTTCATCAAACAATTTATGTGGTTGTCGAACGGTTCTAAGCTTAAATAAGGATCATTGTTGCTGAATTATTGAGGCTCTTGGGTTTACTATAGTTTGCAGTTGTTATTGGCATTTTGGATATATGTATATTTGGGGATTCTAAACTAATAATAGAATGGATCAATGGAAACTTCAATCTCCAAGTTCTGTTGCTCAAACAATGGTGTCAAAGAGTTAAGATATTAAAAAGTTTCTTCTATCAGACCTCTTTTAGACATATTTCGAGATCTTAAAATATGATGGTAGATAGTCTTTCAGAAAGGGCTATTAGACTAAAGGCATGTTCTATGCTCTATTGAGGGGCATTTAATTAGTGAAGGAGCAGTTGATTTGGTAGATATGGCTTGAGTCTCTTAAAAAGTTTTGAAGTAAAGTTTTTCAATAATGTTATGTAAAAGGTTGTTTAGTTTTGTAAGGGCTGGGGATAGTGGTCTTTTGAAGAAAGTATTTAGCTTGAAGGTTGATAGCAGAATCTGAGATGTAATTTTTTTTCTTTGATTTAATGAATAGCAAGAAAAATGTCTTTTTTCTTTTGGAAAAAAACTATTGATACCATTTCCTCTTAGTTTAAGCTAATAATGCTTATGTTATTTAAGTGAAAATTGGAATTCCACTTTCCACTAGGTTTAAGAGATATGTTTATTAATTTTACTTTAACTTGGGGTGTGTTGCTATATGAGAGAGCTTTGAAGAATATGTGAGAAAGTACAATAAAGTAAAAAGACAGCCACTTGCCTTAATAAATTGTTGCAAAGGTTGCAAAGGTGTGGTCCTTGATCTTTAGTTTCTCCTTCTTAAGGGAATGGTGCTCAATGACTTATCACTATTTGTTAGTGTTGTAAGTTTAAGATATATTCTTGTTAACCTTTAAATCTTTTCCATTATTAGGTGCCTTTAATGGTACACAAGATTGTATAGATTTTGATGTTCAATACAAGTTGTATTTTGCAAAATGTTGAAGAGTATTGAGTTTGAGATAGATTGGAAAAGTTTGTTTATATATATTTATGTAATCTTTTTTAACTAAAACTGGATGAAATTTGATGAGCAAAATTCCAAAAAAAAACAGTGAAATGAATTTGAAATTCTAATTTTTCCAATGAGTTTTTTTAATTTTTATGCTGATAAACATTTAGATAACATTTTAGATATGATGTCAATTCATCCCATTGTCAATCAAATTTAATGTCAATTCATTCCCATTGTCGGGCACTGGTTACATTCCATATTTTGTGCATCAAATAAAGATTAATGTTACTGTGCAGAAAATTCAATGAATGGAACATAAAAATGGTTACATTCCATATTTTGTGCATCAAATGAAGATTAATGTTACTGTACAGAAAATTCAATGTATGGAACATAAAAAAAAATAATATTACTGTACAGAAAATTCAATGCATGGAAGATACCAAAGAATAACACTAGTATGTGTCAGAAATACTATCACATTCTGAGATGTTTCGAGTCTTACCTTGACTGGTATGTGTCAGAAGTACTATCACATTCTGAGATGTTTGGAGTCTTACCTTGAATGATCTTTGAGCTGCACTAGCTAATTGCCCTTTCTCTTTATTTTTCTGTAAAAGACTTGCATGCAGAAAACCAAATGAAGGAATCTAATTAGAACCTCTAGAGGGAAAGAAAGATCGTAGCCTATTCCTAGCCTTTGAATGTAAAGTCCTGGTCTTGACCTCTAATTGCTTCTGAACGATTCAGATGCACTTAATTTTTCTTCAGCACTGGTTTTAAAAACAGCATTTTCTTTGAACTGGCACTTGGCAGGCAGCACAGTCTTCTGCGATGCCTTTTAAAAGCCACATGGAAAGGGACTTTTCCTTCTCCTGAGTTCGGTGATTGAAACCCTCGCCACTATACTCTGAAATCTGTACAATTATCTGCTCAGAAAAATCCGGTACCGTGTACGAATTTTCAGACACCATGCCATGTTACCAACTGCAGGTCATTTAATATGTACCACAAGCTATCTAATCTACAAGTTAGGTATCCACAGATTAACCAGTGGAAACTTTGCTATCCAGATACAAAGCAATTTATTATCCATTGCTTCAACCTCAGTCTCTATATCTTTGCTTCCATAGCTTGGATTGTTTGTTAATTTCCTCAGAAATAACTGTACAAATCTGAGGAATGGCGAGTAAGTATAAGGCTAAGGTTATGTTTGGAATGATTATATGGATGTTACAATGCTGTGGAGCCAAAGAATATGTAGTAGGAGGAACCTTTGGAAGGTGGGACGTCCCGTCCATGTCGAAGATCAACTATACATTATGGGCATTTTACAACGTCTTCTGGGTTGGCGATTCTCTTCGTCTGTAAATCAATCTCTCCCTTCTTTTATTCTTTTGTGATGAATCTGGCATTGGACCTTTGAACTTCAATCACATTTCTTGATATCTAGCTCTTGATGCAGGTTTTGTTTATCATAATGAAAGCCATTCTGTCCTGCAAGTCCATCGAAAGTCATACGAAGAATGCACTTACAAGGGCATTCTGGCCAACTACAGTGGAGGGGATACCGTGATTCCTTTGACAAGGGCCGGAGCTTATTATTTCATGTGTGGAGTAACAGACCATTGCAAGCATGGCCAGAAATTGAGCATCAGCGTCCTGGAAGAATTCAAGTCAGTGGGTGCACCGCTGATATCACCGTCGCCCTATTCAAGCGGCCCTGCGAGTATCACTCTAGCGACTGACAGTGCTTCGGCTCTTTTGACCAGCCAAGCCTATTTTCTTCTTTTAGGTACTATAACAGCTATTCTGTTTTTATAAGGGAAACAGCACAAAGCT
Source organism: Pseudotsuga menziesii (assembly GCA_001517045.1). NCBI lineage: Eukaryota > Viridiplantae > Streptophyta > Pinopsida > Pinales > Pinaceae > Pseudotsuga > Pseudotsuga menziesii. The sequence continues at coordinate 169,236 of LPNX010079838.1, forward strand.
AGATGTTTGAAATACGTTTCATACCGTTTTTCCAAGCGAATTTGAGCAAATCTCCATTTTGTAACGGAATTTACTGCCTTTCCAAGCGAATTTGAGCTAAACTTCATTGTGTAACGAGCTGCGACCCTTTGCTTAAATATCTTTAATCAGAGCGATTCTCTTCTTTTTCAGCAGTGAAACAATGTTGTTCATTTTGAGTTTTGTCGAGAGTAAAAAACCCTAACCCTAAGGGAAACATTGTTCATTTTGTGATTCGTTCAGTAGAATAAACCCTAACCCAAATTTTTTTTAATGGTATGAAGTTCACGCTTTCATAAACTCTGATAGTAATTTTTTTTTTATGAAAACCTAACCTTAAAGCCTCATTTTTAAGATTAGATCCTTATCATATTTTATAGTTATCACTTGAGTTTTTTATAAATGTTATATTTTTATAAATTTAAATTTATTTTTCTTTATATTTTGTAGTTATTACTTAAGTTTTTTTATAAATGTTATATTTTTATAAATTTAAATATATTTTTCTTTAGCTATAAATCTAGTCATTGATAATAACGATGGATATTATTAATAAATGATCTTATTTAAAGAAGACTTGCACACTTTTTATGAGAGGAAAAAATACCAGACCTTGTTATTCATCTTGAATCAAAAGACATCATATACATAGAGCCTACAAAGGGTTTTTTGATCTTTTGTAAGAACATTCTCATATGAGGATCCCAAAAAGATCAGTAAAAACATCCAAAGAGCCAAAATCAAGGAGACAGAGAAGCATGAAGTGTGTCTTGTACAAACTTTCTCATCATTCCTGATAAACAGGTCAAAAAATGCTGATAAAGAAATCGAGGATGACCACAAAACAAACTAGTCCTGAGTAAAACAAGAAGGCTGAGAGTCTTTTCAATGTCAGCTAAGAACCAATTCAAATCAACACAAATATAGTGCCAAAATAAAGCAAGAGCATAAAGCCCGACACAAGCTAGAAAAGCTTAAAATTCCCATGATCAATGATCATACCATCCAATGATTCAATATAGTTTCCGTAACCCGAATCCAACAACAAAGCCTGCTTGGAGAGACCATCAGCCTGCTGGTTATGCTCACGAAAAATAGGTTTAATGGTCACTAGAGGGACAAGTTGCAGCAATGAAAGAATGTCATCAGACCAATGACTTAGAAATGGGAGATTAAGAGATACTAATCTGTTAACTCAAGAGATAATGACAAGAGACTCACCGTAAATAGAAAGCAGTGGGATCCCCATCTGTTTGCTCACCATAAGAATGGCCCACAGAGCCAGTAGCTCAGATCTGGTATTTGTGCTACTGCCACAGCCCAAAGAAAAATTTATGGAATAAAAAGCATTTAGAAGTATCACAAATCCAGCACCACCAATATTCCCTGCAGCAACCCCATCAAAAAAGCCACAAGGGTAACTGATCAAGGGACCAGGACCAACAACTCTGATTCTTTTTTTTTTTTGTGAGACCAGATACAAGAGAATGAGGCCATCAATCTGCTTAAGAATAGCATGAACAGAGGGCTTTTTATTGTAAAAAATGCATCGATTCCTATGTTTCCAGATACACCAGAAAAAGAAAATAGGAAAATATCTGAAATGAGAGCTAACAGGAATACAGCTAAACCAATATTCCAAAAAGGAAGTGACAGAGCAATGCTGGGAATGGGGAAGCCTAAATTGGTCTTCAAAGATGGAGAAAACTCTTCTGGAGAAGGAACAGTCTATGAATAGATGCTGGGTAGTATCTTCTCCCTTGTAGCAAAGTAAACACATACTTGGGCCTTGTTTGCCACGACGTTGGAGTTGGTCCCAGGTCAAAATCCGATTCCTACAATCAACCAAATAAAGCAGCAGATTTTTTTTGGAATATTAAGATCCCAGAGCAAATCAAATACCGGAGACGGACCCACAGAGTAGTAAGAAGAAGCAATACACTTGTAACCCTGTGCAGCAGTAAGAACACCCACATAATGATTATGAGACCATAATAAAGAATCACATGGTTTTGATAGACGAATCCTTCCATACTCTAGCCTTGCGATGTAATTATCCAATAGTATCTTCCATTCTCCCTCCAAGTCTAAATCTGCTACCGAAAACCAATAGTTTTGAGCACAAGAGGTGAGATTTCTGGCTTGATCCAGCGTGCAAATACCATAATCCTCCTTGAGTATTCAAGAAGGTCAAGAGGGAGCAAAAATGACGATCCTTGACCAACAATCGGATCCAATCCCAACAGAATAGCCCTCCCATTTCCAACCTTAAGAAAACTTACACACTGACTCCTTCCCAAGAACATGAACTCTTAAATAATCATAAAAAGTTTTGAGTGCCATCCATAAACAACTAACTTTTTCTATATCATAATATTGATTTTAATTTTTTATTAGTGCCATTTTATAAAATTTAAATTAATATAGGTCTAACTCTATTAAATAAATCAAATTCTTTGTTTTTAAATTATTTTTATTTTTTATTTCATAAAAGTTTGTATTTCAAATTATTTAATTTTTCTATATATTTAATAATTGAAACTTAGAATAAATTTTTAATAATTTTCATAATTTTTTAAATTAAAATTATATATTAATTCTTGGTTAAAAATAAAGAAATTAAAATATCCAATATTGTTTTTTTTTTCTATTTTTTTAAGTAGCATTATAAATTCATATTAGCAAAGAAAAAAGAGTTCAGAGCATCAAAGTCTTTCTAGGGGCCTTAGACTATGAGGCCAAACAAACTAGAGTTCCTATTGGGTTTTTCTGAAAAGTAGAAAGTTTGCTCTTCTTAGAGCTATGCATATTGATTGACATATTACAAATTAGAAAATAACTATGGACAGACATGAAAATTACACATTTTAAAAACAGAGAGAACCAAAAAAAATGAGTCACAAAGGGAACCATGAATAGCGGTGAAGTGTCTAGGGTGTAGCATCTCTAGCAAATACCTCTCACATCTCCTCTAGGATTGGGCAAGGTCCGTGAAAACATGAAGTTGGGAAACAATTTTGCTTGTTTTTTGACAAAACAAACTGCAAAATTTTATGTTTTTCAACTTCAACCCCTTCAAAATGATATCTCCCTTAGGACTTTCACCTTGAAGTAAACACACAAGTTTTATAGAATTGAATTAGCTATGTACTCATATTTAAAAAAAAAAATTATCCACATATAGTGGGGAAAATTTGATGTGCATGGTCAATGACATATACTTTAAAATTTTAAGTATGAATAATGAATGATGTGTGTGCACCACATTTTTCTTAGAGATAGTTATTCATTTTAGGGAAACAAAATTTATACTCATAATCTACAAAGATTGAACTTGTGCATGGACTATATTTTGAGGTTTTTCGGACTTGAGAACTATTTTTTATTATTTATCAAAACAACATAGGTTCAGAAAATGGTGCATTAGCAACACATGTTGGTGAGATTCAATTTTATTTTTAGTTACACACTTATTGGAAAAACTAAAAGTACCCTTTTGAAGAGGACAAGTCAATTATGATCTCTATGAATATTTCAAAATTTTTGGTGTTGTCTTTGTTATGATAAATTGAATTTTCATTTCGTGTGATTTTCGTAATAACAAAATTCTTAAGGGATAAGGTTTAGAAAAAATGATTAATAAATAGAAATAGAAATTGAAATGAAACAATTTTTATATCATTGGAAACTAGATTCATAGATGAATCCATTACTACCAATTTTGACAAATAATATTTAAAATTTGCAAGGGTTTGGGTTTGCTGAAGTTGTAGGTTCCAGAAAAATGCCAGATATTTTCGCAGGTTTTGTTGACCATGAACTCTCAGTCGAAAAAAATATCTCCAAACTCTTGGCCGAGAGTTTAGTTCAAACTCTCATCCGAGAGTTTTTTCAAAAATACAGCGCGGTTATTGGTTCAAACTCTCGGCCAAGAGTTTGAACTCTCACAAACTCTCAACCTAGAGTTTGAGGTTGAATTTTTTTTTGCGTGTTCATCCATGCGACCTCTTTTGTTTTCAGTCCGTTTGTCTTACAATTGTTTCCCAACTTCGCATTGTCACCCATACTCGTCCTCACGTGTCGGCCGACCTATAGGTTGCAGCTCCTAAAGCGGTTGAGTGACAATGGCGTTGTTTGGAGCCTTGCGGTCGTGCTTTATCAACGTCGTGATCCTCGTGTTCTCTAGGCGCTCCTACACCATAGCATTGGATTTTCCAACAGTTGCTGAGGTCTCACCGCCCAACCCCGCTGGTCTATGTTGCCACCACCTTCTGTGTTATCCTCGTTGTAAAAAACAGTATAATGCCACCAATTGAATTCACTTCCAAGGTGCTCAATTGCGCATCGGTCTAGTTTAGACAAGTACACATGCTCTGCACCATGTCCTTGGTGCCATTCCACTTGTTCGTTAGGTCCTCCATCAACATGTCCATCATGTTTTTAATCATCCAATAGTGATTTATTTTGCCACTGTTTCTTCTCGAGGCCAAATGTTCAGAAACAACCTTAGATTCTCATTCGTCAATCATGCATCTTGCAGGCATGGAGAACTACGTGCATATCCGTTAGTAGCTTCGAGGTTCACCTTACGACGACCACCTCCTCGACCTAAACTGCCTCTTTGCGGAGTGGTGCGTTACGTTGACATTTTCACACACAACTTTCCTAGTAGGTTGTCGGAGGAGGAAACAATTAACAGTAATAGGAAGACAAACATGCTGGGAGAATGGAGGTTAGCAGGCTCCTTGATGCGAAATATCGGCTTCATAGAATGATGAACAAACACGCACAGGTATTAACTCCTCTACGTTATAGCCAAGGTTCGATTGGATGTCCCAACTGCTTGCGGGGTTGGCAGGCAGCTCACCACCCTGAGATTTTAAGATTACCATGCCGTTGTATGCTCTGTTTCCCACGCCAAAGCCACGCATCTCAAGTGACAAGTGGCCCATGTGAATGCCTCATGTGTCACCCACATCCGAGGTACTTTCTTTCCACTTCCTTATTATTAAAAAAACAATAAAACAATAACTTTTTTTTGTTAATATCAATAAATCAACTCCTTAAGCCGCTGTTCCCATTTACTCGCTGACCCATTATGCAAAAGGTACGCCGCGGCTTCGCTTCGCTCCTTCGACTGATTGTTTGCACCGGATTTCTTTTCTATTGCACTCCCTTTCCTAGGGTTCTTTTCACCTTTCCCTCACGATACTTGTACGCTATTGGTCATTGAGGGGTCGCTCGACTAAAGGGAGAGGAATACTTGGGCGACGAGGGTGGTCCCCCTTGATCGCGTAAAAGCGATCCTAATTTCAACACGCTGCGTTTGACTTACATAATCGAACCATGAGGCAACCATATACAGGGCTATCACCTTCTTTGGCCAGATCTTCCGGTCAATGGAAAAACAATAACATTTCATTAACAAAACAATAACATTTCATTAAAAAAAAACAAAATAGAATAGACTAAAGGTGGTCTCATATTCAATCATTTCAAATATTTATGTTATTTATTATTATTATTATTATTATACGTTTTTAATAAATTTATCTATATTTTTTTATTTAATTAAACAATTAAATAAAAATAACATATAGTAAGTCATATTCATTAACTATAAACAATAATTTATTATTATTATTATTATTAATTTAAAAAATTGCATATACATATCATATTCGTTGCGTATAAATAAGAAACATAAATATAAAAATTTAAAAAGATTATCTTTACTCAATATACATTTATTACTATAACACACACACACACACATATATTGTTGGAAATGCTTGTCACTAGGAGCCACTGCATTTCAGCCATTGGCTAAGAAATGGTAACCGAAGGGCATCTAAATAGTCAAAATCATCCCAAAATTTCACTTGACCTAGGCCACCCCAACACTTCACATCGTTGGATTTTTGGGTGTCTCCTCCCAACTAATATATATTATATATATATGAGTTTATTAAGTTAGGTTTTATATATAAAGATATAAGGATATATATATATATATATATATATATATATATATATATATATACTTACTTTGTGAAATGCCTTTCTATATACTAAATTACAGTTTTTTATTATTTTTATTTTTAAAAGGAGTTTTAAAATTATATGATTTAGAGTTGTTTTAGAGAATCAATTATTTAATTATCATTTTTTAATAATTGAAATGATTTTTTAAAATAATAAATAAAAATTTGAAATTTATATTATTTATATTGTTAAATCAATATTGAGAATAAATATTAAGATTAGATTAAACTTTAAATATAATATTTTTTAAGATATGTATATATTGAGTTTTGAACTAATGTGTATATATATATATATATATATATATATATATATATATATATATATATATTAATATTCATTTGAAACAACTATCTTTCAATTAATATTATTTTATAAACTAATACATGAAAATAAATTTAATCATGAATAAACAAATTTATTCGATATTAATATTTGAAATTATATATTTTATTATTATTATTAATATTATAATTTCAATAAGCCCACAGGAGTGTGGTTGATTAGCAGTTCACTTGACATGAAGTCACATGTTGTAAATAGAGGTCACAAGTTCAAATCACACTCGGGCTCACACATGTCCCATGCTTGCGGGCGATTGTCGGGTACCTAGGGGTATAGTGTTAGCGAGAATGGATCTTTGGACCCTGTTTCACGCGAGTACTGACGCAGTCCCAGTTGTAGATTCCCCTAGTAAAAAGAAATATTACTTGTGTGGGTAATTCTTGATAGTGTTAATGCTCATGATGTTTCATGATGGTTTCTAGCTGCCTTAAGTTAAATACTGCAGAGTCCATGGCCCATAATCATTGTGGAACCCAATCAACCTTTTCTATTCAACAAAGAACAAGGATTTTCCAGTTATATTAACAAGTTGTTGACCTAATGGACAAATGAGCTCTTTGCAACATCACATCCATGTCAAACACCGATAACATGTATTGAAATTTACACAATGGAAGGAGAAAATAGATATAGCCCATCTCCAATTCCTTCTTTGGATTAACAAGAACCATGTAATTATCAATGTATATATAATATGAATCATGAAGAAAGTGGTTTGGATTTTGTAGAATCTTTTACTTTGATTTGGTCCCCAAATTATCGCAGGCTTGCATCTGAAAATAATATTTTTGTTGTTTGGCATTGAATTCTATCGAAGATAGAGTTGCAACTACCCATTATGATTAAAGGACCTCGACACTTTGATGGATTTGAAACTGTCTACATATATGATCAGATGTAGGTTTCAATGGATATGTGCTAATATATGAATTTGAAACTCTCTACATATATGATTAGATGTGGGTTTCAATGGATATGTGCCAATATATGAATTTGAAAGCTCTTTCTATAAATGTGGGTTATTGTCGATTGTTACCTTGAATGTAAATGTGGGTTATTGTCCATTGTTACCTTGAATGCACCATCCTTGTGGTAGTTTTTAACTCTTTCAGATCTTCATAATATAAATACTTGCAAATTTCTCTTAGTTATGTCATTCATCTCAAGGATGTCATAAGCAACAAACCTATGTCCCTACATGAAAACTATGATAATGGCTACATCAGTTGCATTAAAGTAGAACATCTTATTTGGTTGCTATATATATATATCTAGGTACAAATACTAGAGAAATATAATGTGAAAAGATATCAATAACCAACAACTGATGTAACACATGTATTAGCATTAATCATCGCACAAAAAGGCTTGAATAGATAATAAGAAGGAACGGTGCATTTCATTAATCTTTAATGAACGAAGGAGATAGTATAAATATGCACCCTAGACCTCAATTCAAATTAGGTATTTAAGGGCCCTTATTAGGCTTAGCTGGAGCGAATATATCCCCATGAGAGAATGCACACTCCCTAGGGTTAGTTAACCACTCCATCACTACCCTAAGTTAAACTCAAGTGAACTAGGAGACACTCTAACCACAGTTCCAATTGCATGCAAGCTCAAGTGACTGAGTATAGGCGTATGCATGTGATCTAGATACTCATCTAGTGCATATGAGGCTAACTAGAGCCTTGGATGTGAACTCATTGATGCATTAACTCACATTGAACTGACCTAAATTGAGTTGAATTGAAGGAGGGCGCCATTTAGGTCATGCATGCTAGTGAGGGAAACATTTAGGCCATGCATATCAATATTAGGGCCTTGGGAAATAAGTGTTCATCTATATGGTGCTTAGGATGGACCAAAGGGTCTATGAAGAGGGTTATTTTTTGTAATACTCCCCCATAATCCTATCTAGGTGAAAAAAAAAGATATTAAAAATGGGTCCCAACAAATTTCAGCGCTATTAGGTACCCATGCACACAAAAAATTCTATTCAAATTGGGTAAGAGGGAAAAGCCACATGGGAAACCCCCTAGATAAAATAAAAGGCAAAAAATTTAATCTACTTAGAAAATTTTGTGCGGAGATTGGTGAGTAGTAAGAGCAAAAGTTGTAGCTCCAAAGTCTAAAGTTACATACTGGAGGTCTTTTTCAATGATACCTTGATTTAGGACAAGTTATCCAATTGCTTCCTCAATTAGAACTTGATTTGGGACAAGTTCTCTAAAGTATTCTGAATCAAGGATGCATGGAGTAGAAACTACTAAAAGTGCATACATGCAACTAGCTTTCTTTAGTGTGACAACTTTCTTGTTGCACTCCTTATCTTACTAAATTCTTGAAAAGAAACTTTTGCACCTAAAATATTCTTCTTTATGTGGTCCTTTATTGTAGTAAGGACACCATGGTTCTCCTCCTTGAACTTGTCATCATTGGAGTCAAAATATTCATGAGAAATCACTAGTTTTTACTCCTTTTTTTCCCTTGTGTGGTGGGTTTTGCTTGCCTGTTCCCTTCTTCCCTTCATTGGCTGCAAGTGCATGCATCTTTGAGGTATTTTGGAGGCCCATTTGTGAGATCTTATGTTTCTCTTGAAGGAGGGAGGCAACAAAAACATCCAAAGTAGGCATTTTGTAGGAGGCTCCAAGAGCTAATCTAGTAGAATAGAAAGTTGAAACAAAGATGTTATAATCAAGACCCAATTTGGAGAGATTAGAGAGTACCATCTGTGAGTTATCCTTGTTGATCTGACACATCTTGAGTTGCAAGAGAACTGATTTGAACTTGGTGAAAAACTCTTGAATAAAGTCAAAATCACTTTGTCTTAATTTCATGAGTTCCACCTCCAATTGTTGGCCCATCATTTCATCATGTGTTCCAAAGAGCGTGGACAACATAGTCCAAAAATCATTTGGAGTCTTCTTGGAATCAATGTGGTAAAGTAGATATGGAGGAATAGAATAGAAAAGAAACCCAAATGCTTCATCCATTCTATTCAAGTATTTATACTTTTCAATTACTGAATTTGGTTCCACCTCTATATCCATTGTGATCCGATAAAGGCCCTTCATTTTTAAGATCTTCTCTACTCTTGATTTCCATTCGTAATAGTTGAAGGGGTTAGAATTTATTGGGGATACATGATATCCATGGATACAAATATCTGTTTGATGGCTGCAAAATCATTTCTTCAACTTGCAATAGCTTAATCCCTACAAAAAATAACTAAAACATTGACTAGTTTAGCATCCCTGCAACTTTGATACCATGTAAAAATTGATGATATTTTTATATAGGAATAAATACTAGAGAGATATAATGTGAAAACAGATCATTAACCAACAATTCATGTAACAGATGTATTAGCATTAATCATCACACAAAATGATAGAACAAATAATATGAGGAATGGTGTATTTCATTAATCTTCAATGAGTGGAGTAGATAGTATAAATAAGTACCCTAGACCTAAATTTGAATTAGGTATTTAGAAACCCCAATTAGAATTAAATGGAGCGAAAAATATCCCCATGATATCATGCACACTCCCTAGGGTGAGCTAACTACCCCAACATCACCCTAAATGAACTAGGAGACACTATAACTATAGTTCCAACATCATGCAAGTTGGAGTGACTAAGTATAGGTGCATGCATGTGATGCAAACACTCTAGAGACTCATCTAGTGCGCATGAGGCTAACTAAAGCCATGGAAATGAACTGGTCTATGCATTAAGTCACACTAAATCGACCTAAATTGAACTAAACTAAGCTGATTTGAATTGAAGGAGGGTGCCATTTAGGCCATGCATGTAAGTGAGAGTACCATTTAGGCCATGCATGTTAGTGAGGGTACCATTTATGCCACCCATGTTAGTGAGGATGCCATTTAGACCATGAATGTTAGTATTAGGGCCCTAGGAGCTAAGGTTTCATCTTTATGGTTCTTAGGATGGTCGAAAGGGATAGGTAGAAGGTTAATTTATCTAACAAGAAACACCCATTTAACATTGCCTGAGAAATTTTAAAATGGTTTTGATACTTTTCTACCTAAGTGAACCTCATGGATTTCTTCAATAAATATGTATTATCCTCTCAATGTTTGAGAAACTAGAACTAAACCTTCAAATGGGCATTTTTCTCCTCATACACACTAGATTGGGTGCTTAAAAACCTCAATGAGAAATTTGTGCAATTGTGGAGTGCCCATCTATAGTACTATTTGCATAATTGTTTATGGATTGTAAACTAGGATTGTCTAGTATAGGAGCTATGTGTGTCATGACCACAACACATTAATTGATCTATTGGGGCTACGAAATACCCATCTTTCTCAGCCAAAGTACCCCATTGCTTTCCCATTATTTAAGTTTAATAATTACATTGGAATTTAAAATTTATTGGTTACTTGTACTATAAAGAGGTATATACAAAAATAATACAAACAAAATCTACATGAATGCAACCACATATATTCGATTATCTCAAGCAATGCATTCAATAGATAATTGTAACTCTATTAAACAAATATAAGATATAAACACAACACATTTATACACAGAAGGAATACTTAGCTGAAAATGTAACCGACTGCTTGTAAACCGACAACGTTCCACCCATCCATAGACTCTGTCAAGCCATATCTTTCTTTTATAGAGTCACCCTTGAGATGGGATTATTCATCCATAAGAAGGCATCGGTTCTGTCTTTACAACTATCCCAGTCCTCTAACACCCCTTTCCCTTCATCCTGTTATGCCCAAAAATGGGGCTCTAACGCAAGAAGGTTAAGAACTCTTTGTGCCAGGGCTCTAAGGGATTCCATTCTCCCACGTATAGTTCGGTTTACATAAATGGTTAATATGATATGGAATCCAAGGTATCTGCAGGGTTCAATTTTAACATAAGGTTTAACTACAATTCTCATAGAAGATGAGGGTTTTGCTCTCATGCAAAAGGATTCCTCCATCATGGGATAGAATCCCCCTAAATGAACTAATTCCAACTATTTATAGGCAACTTGGAAAATAACTAAGTGGCACTAACGGTGATACATGATAGCCACATGAAATTCATGCAATGGATCACCTTTCTCTACCCCTGGTGGAATCACAGCCTCCTGTATCTTCTTTGTCCTCTGGTCTGCAGTAGTCCTGGTTTTTATATTAAAAGTGGAAAATATATACAAATTTACATAACCTTTTCATTTCTAGACCATCATATGCTCGATTTTTATCCATTTTCATGATATTTGCATAATTACATTATGGGGTAAAAAATGGGGTGTTACATTCCCCCCCCCCCCCCTGCTTAAATTTTGCACCACCCTCAGTGCATCATCAATGTTATACATATAATTGCATGATTTAGCATGTCTTTAGACAAGTACAATATATTGCTGCATAGCCTCCTTCAGCTTCCAAGTTGTTTTCTCAGCCACATTCTCGTTAGTGTTCTTGGTCCTTAATTGGGTATATTTGTAACTCATACCATCCAAAATGCACCAACATTTATCAACCCACAGGTTAGATTTCTTTCCAGAATCGACACATTTGTATGTACCTATGTCATTCATTAGTAAGTGGTATACATATTATAATCATTTTCATGAAATAGTCATAATGTCTATACCAATTTTCCAATTCCAAAATGTAAGAACACATATTTATTTCAACAATTAAGTACGAAATATCTATCCAATACTTATCTACATGCACTTTTCTTTTCTTTTTCTTTCACAAGGAATGGGGCTTCCTTCTTTGAGTTAACAATCCCTTGGGCTCCCTTTACTAAGTTAACAATACCTCGAGTTTGTTACCCCAAAAGGGATGGGTCTCGAGTGCTCCAACATAGCCTGGACAGGGAATCTCTATGTTGTGACTCTAGATGTCATGAATTGATCCTAGTCGATTCATTAGAGTTTCCTCTTCTTTGCAATCGCTCACCCTCTAGGCTCGAACATCCCTTTCTGTGAATTAACAGTCCCTCAGATGATCCATCAGTCACTAGGGATTTCTTGCATAACAAGAGTACAGCTTTAAGGTTCCAGTGTCTTGCAGTGGTCTTCTTCTTGAGCTTTCCAACTTACAATTTACACCATGGATCATAGTAAGTAAATTCACCATCCAATCGCATCATTAACATAAACATATATGTATTAAGAATCATACTTTTATATATCAAACTATATTGGAAATCATTATCTTCCAAAATAAATCCATAATAAGAACATAATTTCCACACATAATAGTTAGATTTCACTGGAAAGAGTAACAATCCATGTCTTCGTTATGGATTTATTTTATTGCCATATCCAAGACATAATTTTTCCTTCTACACAAATCTATTCTTTTGACATGTCGTTCTTGTAGTCTAGGACTACTTTTTCATGCATGTCTTTCACTGTCTTCACAACAACTCCAATTCATGATATTATTGTTTATCTCTTGCAGGCCATAGTTTATGGTCTTCCTGCAATATGTCTTGAAAAAATAGACTTTTAACTAACTATGAGGTCCTTCTCATAAAGTTTTTCCCTTTGTATATAAGATAGTATTCAGTCTTCATTATGTTCTTAAGATGACTTTTTTGTCCAAGACAACTTTACCTACAGTCTATCCCTTTAACATAATTTTCAAATCAGATAAACAATGATGAGTATTCATTCATATACTCATTTCTTTGCAACATTTATGAGAACCCATTAAATAATATTAGAACTATAAAACTAACAATTTTGATCATTTTCAACTCACAATGTATGAAATGCAACAAAACACCATTCTCCATATATGTATTATAAGCATGTCAAGCATTTCACAATGCAATCAACACATGTGCCCACATGTAAATTCACATAATCTAGTTATGCATATTTACTCCATGCATCCTTGCATTGTTTAAAGAATGTCATAATTCTAATTCTTATGATCTTCCATGATATGTTGAAGGATTCAAAAACACCTTTAAACATCATCTATCCACCTCACAATTACTTGTTTGATCATCTAGATACCCGCAACTCCAGCCTAAACACCATACTAAGAATATACATCCTTAGTGATCTTCAATGTTGGCTAAGAGGTTGCAGTCCAAGATATCATTCACAATCAAGGGATCATTAGATACTTGGGTATCACTATAGCCTTGCCAATTTCAACAATACATGGCCTCACACATGGTCATCGCACACAACTTCTATTTCCTAAGCAGGAGTATAATACTCCTTTGCAATGGTTATCAACTCTTAATCATTCTAATCATGACACACTAACTTTTGAATGCATAAAAAATTCTAAGTTCATTTTTACCTAAGGATTTATGTTTTGATCCCAATTATGTATCGATGACATACATGAATGCAAATGTCATTATGACCATATCAATGATATATATCAAACATCGTTGAAGGAATTCTTACCCATTTCCCTTCAACACTCATGCAACATAGGCATAGTAATTTCCATTCATGTATGGTTGTTGTCCACACCTTGCATTCAAGCATATTCTCATGTACTATATCACATATTGTTTCTCAATATGCCTACTAGTGCATATGCATTCCTGTTAAATTACACTCTTCATTCATATGCCATAAAGTTATCTACATACATCTACTTTCTTATCATATAGAAATATAAACAAAAGGAGAGTTAATGATTTTTTCCCTCTCTGCTCCTCTTCTTGGAATATAACTCCACTCGTTAATTGATCTCTTCCATGGTTTCTCTTGTTCAACAAATCTTTCTTTCTAAATTGATCCTTTGGTTGTTGTTGCACCAATGCTCCCAACATCCTATATCATGAACTCATTCCTAATATAAAATTCTAGAATTATGGAATTCTTATTTAGCATACATAAACCAGATACTATATGGTTATCATGTCCATCTTGTTGTTGCAAATGCAGCCATCACAACATTATAGACCATTGGCAACATCTTATCATTCACATACCTAACATATTCTGACTCTTAGTTTCTATATATTGCTTGAAACACAACTCTAAGCTATTCATGCAACATTATCAGCTATGTGCTTAAACGTATCTATATGCATTTTCTTTTTACACATTCATCCAAACACATTTGCATACATTTATATACATCATATTTTAAGATATATATAGTTTTAACTATGATATTCATTTTCATTCCCAACAGGCTCATTCCTGAGAGCTATCTACATATGACGAAATAAATGAAATAATAAAATAAAAGTTAAGGAATTCTCCCTTTTCCAACATCTTTTATGATATGGAATTTCTTTCAACTAGGGGATCTATCCTTTGGACCTTTTCTTTTATACCAGAACTTGTTGTCATGCCCTTTGGAGCAATCTGACCCAATCCTACCTGACACCCCATACTTATAGTTGAGATACAGATACAATTTTCTTGATTTTTCATTTGCTCTTCGGCACACACATTAAGACTTCATTTTCTTTTATTAAATTTGTTGTTGTAGATTCACCTTCGATTTCTTGAACTTCTTCATGCTATTGTAAGTCCTGTATTTAACATAAGCTTTATATCTACATTGTAGCTTACTTTGTCTATCTAATTTGCTTGCAAATTTCCAATCCTTCTACCTTCCTGTTCATTCATAAAGTTGTCTCTATATCTGATTTACCTTGGATTGCTATACAATTTCCTCAAGAAAGTTTCCAGCTAGGCCCAACTTGGATTTTTACCTTAATTTCCACATACTCAAGTTCCATTTATTGATTCCTTTACTAGACAATCTGAGTATGTGTCTTAATTTGCCTACGAATATTCTTTGACTCTCATACAACTACAACGTATTTTTATCAACTTAATATGTATTCCACATTCTATATAAAGCATTGGCATTATATGATCTCTTGTATATCTCAACTTCAATTGTGAGTATTCATACTAGTTGTATTGAACTAAATGTGCTATTCATTTGTTCCTTTAAAATGCGGTCAACAATTCTCTATGTTTCCATGTTTGGCCATTTCCTCTTTTGCTAGAATTGATTTCTTCATTAATTACTTGTTTGTTCTTACCTTAAGGGGGTTAAAGAGTTGAATCCTGCTCTTATGTATGATATTTATGTCATCTTTTATCTACTATTGTGTTCCATATTCCTATTCCTCATTATATCTACCGATTATACTCAATATCCAACTAGAGAAACCAAATTTTCCCTTCTTTCTTATGCCTTTGAACTTGTTGTGTTGTCCTTTTATATACTAGAAACCCTGTTCTATCACCATTGATTATAGAATACCAACTGCAATTAAACCCAATGATATCCATCTTAATACCCACTCCCAAGGTCTATGCCTGATATAGTTCATCCATTCCTTAATTGAATCTTGTTAAAATAATCTTACTCCCAAAATTTCTTAAAAAAATTCTTGTATGCATAGAATTTTGGAAATTACCCATTTGACAGTTTTTTTTTTGTCAATTTGAGTTACATACCCCTTTTCTATTTGATTTATAGATTAATAGGAATATTGTCTCATAGTTACATTCCTTAAACGTTATCTCCTACTAACACTCCATCCAATGGTCATAGTCTTGTTCAATTATGATTCTACATCTAAAATTAACAACTTTCAAAAATTACAGTCTTTGCCCAATTTTACCATGTTTCATGTAACTGCACTTATTATGATCGCCCGCAATATGATACGTGTAAAAGAAAAATGGTAAGGAATTATAAAACCTTGTATATATGTCCCTGATATTCCTTATATTTGTGATTAAAAAGACACCTTTATCATTCAAATATGATGCTCCCATCAAAATTTACAAAATTTTGAAATCTCCAATTTTTAATTTCTGCAATTCTTCTAGACTTAGAATCTCTCAAACTAAGCATTTTTGGTAAACTCACCTATGATCATATTTGTTCACCTCAATGAGTAGAAAAAATGTCGAAATCAATAAATTTTCTGGTTATGAGTTCTTGTGTCACTTTTTCCTCCTGCAAGTTTTCAAAAATCAACATTTTGTGTGCCCAAATATTGGATTTTGGCCTTTTTTGCACCCTCGATCCACATCATTCTGAATTTGGCGTTAAGGATCCATAGTTGTCTATGTTCCTCAATCACGATTGTACCATAATAATATGGGGCTCAACTGAGCCCCCGTCCATCCTCAGAAATAACATCGAATTTCCACAAGTCTCATCAAATGTGGAGTTAGTATGCTCCTATTATGGCCAAAATAAAATTTTGGCTCCAAAGTTGTTTTTTTAATCCTTTTCTAATTTTATGCTAATGTGGCATGATGCTGACATGACATGGAACATGAGCACTAATGGGTCACTCAATCCTATGTGTCATCTTCTAATGCGGTCAAATCACCACTTATCAGACATAAGTGGTTTCAGGCTTCAAGACTTAGTGGTTTCCAAAATCGGATTTTTCGACCTTAAATACATGAGAGTGCTACACGTCATCTAGGCAGTTTTCCTTTCATGATCGTGCTAGTCATTTTAAACTTCGTGCAATTTCACAACCCTAAAAGTGTGTTGATTGTTGATCAAATCTGTATGATTTCCCTAATTTTGACATGACTAACATGGGGGTCCCATCATCTTGACGTCACACCACATCACATATCCACACCTCACATCAATAGTCAAACCACAAGTGGTTTCAGTATCCTCGACAAGGTGGTTTCTGAAAATTCCTTTTGTGAGCCTAAATGCATGAGCAACTGATATGCCGACATGGTGGTTTTCCCTTCAGGCTCATGCTAGTTAAATTAAACTTTGCACATGTTCGTGAGCCTAAAGCGTTATGAGTTGTTGATCTCATCCACTATCTAATTATTATATTTCTTTTTCCTTTGGACCCCATCACACATGAAAACCCATGTACATAGGTTTGATGTGGTTGGTTCACATCAAACCTTATGCTCACATGGAGCCTCCACGTAAGAACTCATGCCCACATGGCACTTCCATTTCACTCATCCTCGTAGCATGGGTGGGGCTCACATAGCAATTTCCAGAAAATTCAAAATTAGAAATTTCAAATTTTTGAGAAGTGGCTCTATGAACTTACACTTGTCAATTTTTCCTATAGCCAAATGGCCAACTCAAAATTACACCTGGCCATTTCCAATACTTCAAAAACATTATACATAGAAAGAGTGCATTTTGACATTTTCATCTTATTGACAAATTTCTATACAACTGAATAAACTTTAACCTTTCACTCCTGATTTTATTTAACACCAGCTCCCGTGCTTGTTCTGAAAAACAAAACTAAGCTCCTCAAGGCATGCATTTTCTTCAATTTGTGTGCAATCTGTGTCTTTACCCAAATTTTTCCAAATCCACGAATTCTTCCCCACTGCTCTCTGAATTTAAACCAGTCATTCAGATATTCATTCAATAATTTAATTACTATTTTAATTTCAATAATGGAGTGATTAAACATTGTTTTCTAATATTCTACCCATATAATTCTCGTCATACCCTTTCGGTGCAACCTATAATTCTATCTGTAAAATTCAAATTCAACCCATATAGTCCTAGTGCTATAAACTCTACTCTAATACCAATTTGTCAGAACCCCAATACCTTAATTGATCCACTAGGGCTGTGAAACACCCATTTTCTCACCCAAATTATTCCATGTATTTCATTTTGCTTTCCCAATATTTAAATTTAATAATTATAGTGGAATTTAAAAGATTCATTAATTACTTGTAATTCTAAGAGGCATACACAAAAATAATACAAACAAAATCTATATGAATGCAACCACATATATTCAATTATCTCAAGCAATGCATTCAACACATAACTATAACTCTATTAAACACATATCTGATATAAATACAACACATTTATACACTGAAGGAATACATGGCTGAAAATGTAACTGACTGTCTGCAAACCAACAACGTTCCACCCATCCATAGAATCTATCAATCCATATATTTATTTGACAGAGTCACCCCTGATCTAAGAATGTTTATCCACAAGAAGGTATTGGTGCTTTCTCTACAGCGATCCCATTCCTCTAACTCCCCTTTCCCTTCAAACTGTTATGCGCAAAATGGGGCTCTAATGCAGGAAGGTCAAGAACTCTTTGCGCCAGGACTCTAATGGATTTCACTGTTCCCCTGTATAGTTCGGTTTACATAAATGGTTATTATGATAAAGAATCCATGGTATCCATGGGGATCAATTTTGACATAAAGTGTAAGTACAATTCTCATAGGATATGGGGGTTTTGTTGTCATGGAAAAGGCTTCCTCCATCACGGGAGAGAATCCCCCTAAATGAATTAGTTCCCACTATATATAGGCAAGTTGGAAAGTAGACAAGCTGCACTAAGGGTGATATGAGCTAGCTACATGGCATTCATGCAATGGATCACCTTGCTCTGCCCCTTGTGGAATCATAGCCCCTCGTCTCTTCTTCGTCCATTAGTTTGCAGTAGTATTGATTTTTATATTAAAAGTGGAAAATATATACAAATTTGCCTATCTTGTTCATGTTTGGACCATTCATGCCTAACTTATAGACATTTTCATGATATTTACATAATTACATTATAGGGTCAAAAACAGGGTGTTACACTGTAAAATGTTAAATGGTTTGGTTAAAAATATTTTTTTGTTTATTTTATTATGGTCCTATCTAGTGGTGCTAAATTGTTGTCTTTATGTGTTTTAGTAAAGTAAAGATGGTGAATCAACTATTGGTAAGTGTGCATATATTTGTTGTTATTGAAGACATGGTACTTGGAGCAGGGGCTAGAATTAACACCTACATCCTATATGACATCGTATCCAATGTTGGAGGAAACTCTTGGTAATTTTTTATAGAGACTTGTGCAATTATGTATTGTCTTGCAAATGGTGAAGATAAGAATAACTCTTTAGGACACCTTTTTTTTTAAAATTTTAATGTCACTACACAATGTACTAATGGGCAAATTCCCAAATTCTAGTGATTAGAAAAATGAATGATAATGAGTATAAATGGCATACCTATATTTGTTTCATAGAACCACATTTGCAATAGAAGCTACTTTATGTTAACTGAATGTGATCATTACACACATAGTTGAATTTCCTAGACTTAAAATTTGTCGAGTCTTTCCACCATCAATCTAAGCATGGTCATATTTTTCATTTGAAGGAGGTTTGTCCCTAATTGTTTGGGTTGGAGACATTGAGAATCAAGATAAAAATAAGGTGAAGGTGAATGCTCTACATGTTGGTTATGTTTATTGAAAACAACACTAAAACACCATGCAAATTAATTCAAACTTACATCTTGTCATGCTAAATCAGAGGTTACATTGACCAACCAAATTGCCTTTCATTTTTTTTATCCAAAATTCATGGGAAACAACACTCATCCTATGCATTCCTTTTTGGCCCACATGTCTCAAATATATTGTTTGAATGCATGTAAAATAAACAATATTTTTTTGTTGGCATCCTCATATAACCATGCAAGAGTAAGGATTTATATGAGTTCAAGGTTATACAGTTTTCCTATCATTCAACACAAGCTTGCATGTTAACTTATGTTGGTTGAATTAGGTGGCAGTTGCCAACTTGTCATTAGTTAGAGAGACTATTATTGCGCTACTTGTTTCTACATGTAAAGTGAAATGCCTTCTTCAGATATGAAACACAACATTAGGATCTTGTCTAGACTGAAAGACGATCTATGGTTTATGAGACCTATTTTCCATGTCATTTGAGTATGGGTTTTAGAAGCATATATTGCTTATTCTACAGTGTTACACTCAACATATGTCAATATTCATGAAGCAACAAAATGTGCTTGATTGACCATGGACTATTTGTGACTATGGAGAGGGAAAAAATACATGAATGTATTGGGAGTTTGGAAAGTATGACTAGGTAGGGATGTACGGGAAGTTTGATTGTTGTTTGTGTTATGTATGTAGTTGTTTCCTTACCAGCATATTGTTTTAGATCTATTGTATTTGGTGTTTTAAGGTTGCATGAGTTTTTGTTTGTGTTGGGGCATGTAACTATCACCTAAGTAGTAAGAGGTAACACATCCTTTTCTGTGATATTGAGGTATATATTGCATATTAATACCACCTTAGTGTCTTCTTACTTCCTTGTTGGTTCATGTAGCTAACCGTTTTAGACCAAATGCTCACTTTCAAGGAGGATCTCAAGCCAGAGTACCTAAATATAATGGAGTCTTAGCATTTCCACAACCTGGTCCCTATCCTTACCAAAAAGGTTATTCATATTCTCCATTTGGGTGAGTCCAAACATGCAATTCTATTTTTTCTTCCGAATACTTTGATATTTCTTAACATCATATCTATTCACTATAAAAATTGAGGCACAATTGACATAACAATGTTATCCGGTTTTTGGTTATGATCACTTGTACAGTAAACATCATCACAAGAACACCTTCGATAAGAATATTTTCTTACCTAAAGTTATATATATATATATATATAATAGTTAATGCACACATGTGTTTGCATGTTTCCAACATATCCTCTAAATTTCAATTTTGCATGGGTATTATCAATAATAAAAACTATTGTGTTTTTCTAACTAGGCTTTTGTTTTTTATTATTTTTTGGTTTTGGTTTAGATTATGCTTGCAACACTAATGAGTTCATTTTAGATTTTCATATTTTAGAGGTCATTGTTCCCTTTTCAATCAAGTAGAGTTACTACTAAAATTCATATATTTATGTGCTAACCTTTAGATTGTAATAAGGGGAGGGAGAGAAAATGCCTTATCTCAACCCACTTGTTCATGTCTTATATGTCTATGTCTATGTGGTTTGCTGTAGGGAATTTATAATCCATATGCAACAACCTAGTTTCCACAACTATATGTCGGTCCAACAACCACAATGTATCGCCAAGCACAAGTAACACAAGGTGTGTCTGGCTATCTTACCTCACCTTATTGAGATATATGCAAGGTCCACATATTGTTCAGTACATAAGCCCATGATTGGCAGTGACAACAATTGTTTCATCACAGTATGGATTTACGACATCAACACAAAACCCTCGTCAGCCTTCAGGTATATTCTACTCCCATATTTATGTCGAATATTAAAATAATTTTCAATTTTGGTGGGTTTTGTAGTAGATGAAATGATATTAACATTTTATACAATATTTCAAAATTTGATGAATTATTTATAATGCAGGAATGGCACACTAGCAGGTGCAATTTAGGTCTCTGTAAATTGGAGTATAGGACAAGCACGGCAACAATATGTCATGCCAATGGCTCTTCAACAATATGTGGTTGTAACAGCTTCTTAACATACTGCTTCCTAATGTATGTTTTATGATTATTGAAAAAGATAAAGAGAAGAGGCATGCTTCTTTGACAATGACCTAAAGTTGAGATCAAACTCAAATTGAATATTCTTTATGATCATCTTTACAAATCAAACTAGCACTATATTAAATTGTTTTCATGAAAATTTATTTCAGTTAATTTTGATCCTTATTGTTAATAGTCCCCAATTTTATTCTTTCGAATTTTATACATTTACAGTGGAGAACTAGATTTTGAGAGCCTGGCATGGGACTTCAAAGAAGAAATAGATTCAAAAAGGTATATTACCAATATTTTTTTTGAAGAATGTATTTGGATCCTATGGTCATCATTGTAATATTTGATGTTTTAAACTTGTCATTTAGGTACATTTCTAGTACATATAAATAGATGAAATTTGGGTTAGTTTGAAATCACTTATGCACATGAACTCTTGATCCAACGACATTCTAGCTAAAATGAAGTGATAAAATTCAAGATTATTTAAACCAATTATGTGAGTTTTGGCTTAAACACCTATATGCATGTTTCAATCTTGGATGTGGGATGCAAAAGGTGGACAAAGTTCAAATTCACTTCAACATTTATATCCTCATTTTTTGCTACTACCTATCTGAAGTGAATTTTGAGTTAAACCCATTTATGAATGTTTCAACCATGAATTAGACTACAAAAGAAGGTGAATCAAATCATTGTATTGAGGTTTTCAAGGACAATTAATGGGAACTCTTTGTTTTGTGAAAAGTAAGGAATATCTACTACAGTATCAACCAATTGAAGAAGGCAACCTAGATTACCACTAGAATGTTCTTTTAACATTGAAATTCCTAAATATTTTAAATTGAACAAATACTTACTTTTTTTTCTTCATATGAGTAGATAACTTGGTTTTTTTTTTGCAAATATTAGGTTTTTGTTGACAAGACCAATATGCCTTCAGATGCAACTTAAACTATGGTCAATAAAATAATAAGCCACCCATATAAAATTGTAAAAGTTCAATGATTGAGAGAATAGAAAATGGTGTGTTAACTATAACTCAAAAGTTGTTATTCATTTGTCTCAACTTGATTTCTTCTCGTTATTCAGCAATGGGAAGTAGATCCTTTGGCCATCAAAACCATGAGCAAGAAGATGCAAATTTGGACCACAAATTTGCATTCAACCATCAATCCTCTTTTAGACAAAACCCTATCCAACCTTCGCTTTCTGGCATCCCTAATTAAACCCTACAACCTTCATTGTGTAGGATCTTATCCAACATATTCCATAATATCTATCATATTCACCACCACACCATCATAACAACCATCTATCCAATACCTCTCAATTGTGAAACAAGTCAATCCCTTTGTTAGAATATGGATAGTTGTGGAAAGGGGATCTATTGAGTGTTGAGAGTAGCAGTAAGAAGCCCAATTTTAACAACTATGGCTCTTTTTGGCACTCAGATTCCTTAATCAGACTAGTCTAGGTGGCACTCTCAATCATTAGCTCTGCAAGCCAATTGTTAAGAGAAATTTTGCTTTAATTATGCTTAACATTGCTTATTCATCCTTAGAGCTGCTTATTGGACTTTTCACTGAATGTGTAGGTATGGAACCCTATTTTCATTGCTCCTATTTCAATTTTGTACTTTATTTTGAGGAACAATTTTATTATTATTAAATTCCACTTTCCAATTTGATCCTAGGAGAGGGGTTTTTATAGACTGGTTTTAGTCTAAAAGGATGTTACACATAAACATATTTTATACTCCAATTAGGTAAAACATAGCTAATTTATCTTTTTGAGTAGCTAATTTTTCCTTGCATGATCTCTATTTTTTTAGTAGTTGATGGGACCTTACTTGATCTCAGTGAAAGCAGGGTGTTGTACCTCCAAACAATCACAATACCTCCATTGTTAAGAGCTCACTTGAAAGCTGAAATCATATCAACTGAAAGATATATGAGAATCACAAATGCAAGATATATACTACATTTCAAAGGGAAAATGTGGCGAAAGGAAGTATAAAAGATTGACTTATTATAACTTGGTGTCATGTAAGGCACCAAACCTTTTTCACTTTACATTACAAGGTGCCTTTGAGTGCAAGTTCCTAGGTCGATGTGCTAGCATTCATCCTCACTCAGATATTAACATGTCCAATTTGCGAGCAATTTTTGACATGTCGTGCCTATAATGTCCCTTATGAAACTTGGAATAAAGTTGAGCAAATCTAAAAATGCTTCATAACCAATAATTTTAAAATTAATGCAACACTCCTTACTCCATTTTCTTGATGGAAGTTGGTTGTACTTCAATAGAGACTAAAGCCATGATTAAATATTCTAATTTTTTTTCAAAACAGATTAGATATTCATATTACAAACAAAAATTGTCAAGTTAAACAAACATAGGGTCCTTGAATTTGCTTATGGTATGAGTAATAGACATCACATGTGAAAGAGACCAGTCTGGAGATTCTAAGACCTCACTTGACAATTAAAATCATGCATCGCTATGAAGTTTAAGGATAAGTCCTAGAAGGACAATAGAATCATTACTAAGAGGAACTTGAAACATTGCAAATATTTTATAAATCTCGATTGGCTCATCCAATCTATTTTCTAACATTATATTATTAAATAACAAAATGTGTGTTATCAATATTGATACAAATGTTTATAACCACCATAGTGGAATTGGTCTCTAGACTAACACAAAAAAACCTTAGGATGAATGAATAAGGAAAAATTGTGATACAAAGGAGGTTGAGAATGAACACCATTTCTTTTTAACAAAACATAAATTTACCCAATTTCATAAATAAATTGTTTTTCAAAACTTAAGTTAACTTTAGTATTTTCATTTGTACTATATCCAAATATAGTTAGATAAAAGTTAATACTTTATATTTCTTAAATATGGAAAATCCCGTAGAAAACCACACTAAAAACCCGAAAATCAACATTGTCAGACCAACACACAAAATTGGCCCTCAAAATAGCACTTTCCCAAAGCTTATGAAGCTCACACTAACATTTAAAGTGATGACTCTTTTATTGGTTTTAAGTCATTTTGTGGACCATGTTAATACCCAGGTAGAGACTTTTGTATTTGGAGATACCTGAAAACATTAAAAAAAATGAACCACTTTCCATTTCAACAAACCTCCTTATGCCAAGTGTCTTAATTTCAATATTCCAATTATTACTTCGTGGATTATAACAAGTATTCCATCATCCCACGTTATTTGCTTTCATAAAGCATGCCTCCACGTTATGTTCACAAGCTACAACAATAAATCCACTGTCAAATGTATGCAAGATAATTTATTTTTGTTTTAAGATCGTTAAAGGGATTGTAGAAACAACATTCGTGGACCAAAAATTAACGACTTCAATTATGAATTCCAAGGATTAAATTTCCCAGAAATCATTTGGGTTTATAAGATTGCATTGAGGATTTACGCCAATTAGTAATTTATGGTATATGTATGGAACCTGCATATATTTTTGAATCGGAATCTCATGGAGTGCGTTGTAGAATGCACCAATCTCCTTCAGAGCAATGTCTTGTTGGAGAGCAAAAGATTGAAATTGTACTATTTAGGTTTTAACAGTTTGGTGCCTGAGAATAACAAGGCTGAGGTGATATTTATTGTATTTTCTGAGTGTTGTTGGTCTCATAACTTAAGATGACATTAACTTGGATATTGGCGTTTAAGCATATTCATAATCCAACGCATCTATTGTGTTTAAACATAACCGAGCAAGTAACCCTGAGAAAGTTGTTAAAGGCGTCGAGCTACCATGAGTGTCTTTTGAGTGGCAAAAAATTAGGGTTCATTTTGAGTTTAAGGCATGGAGTGTGTCACATCTTGCAACAATGGTGGTGCCCTACTGACCCACCATTAACCCTAGATCACCGTGAACATTATTATCTTTACAACGATCAATAAAGTAGCTCCGGCCTTACCTTGACATGACCTTCTCTATACATGAAAGTGGTCTTGATTAATTAGCTCCTACAAAGCCATGATTTTAATAACTGCATGATGATCTCAGCCCGCCGCCATGTCTTGGGCACCATTTTACGAGGTTGAGATCATTTATACGAGCCAATCCCATTTAAGAAAAATAGTTAATAAAATAATAAAAAATTTACAAACTATAGTCTTGAGTTTATAAATACAAAAATATTATTTCCATAAAGATGAATAATACCACCTTCGTGAAAATTATATTGTACCCCGCTGAAGACATAATAAGTCAAGAAGAGAGTGATATGAAGTTCATATCCACGTCATAAATCTCAAAGGAAAAGTGAAATTAACTAATAGTATAAGTGACAAACACGCTGATTTACCCTCTCCACTTTTTATATACCATGATGATATGATAAAGCAAACCTTCACTTACATCTTCCTATGCACATAATTCCAAAAAACAATACATTGATAAGTCCTTACAAATAAAGTGTCTTATACATTGATATGATAAAGTAAATCTTCATTTACATTAACTCTACACATAATTCCACCAAAAAGTTTATATTAACAAGTGCGTAGTCTAAACATTCGAGGATTTTGAATGGAAAATTTTGAATTTTTCGGCAAGATTTTGAAAAAATCCTCCAGAAATTTTTAAAATTCTTGGTTACAGTTGTCAAACTCTGAGATATTAGGTGCCCATGGGATTTGGACGGCGTTGAATCTGTTTCTACCATCAAAATTGCCATTAAAACACAATTTAATTCATATTTTTGCAAAATAAAAAACACTGGATTTGGCGAAAAGTCCCTGTACTAGCCAAAGACGTCTCCAAGTCCTTACAAACCATATCAACATCACAAGATGCCAAATCCATATCCACATCACAACTAGAAAACAAAAAGTAACCGTTAGGCTAATATACCTTTTTGGAATTACCTAAGAATTTTTTTTTAATATATTCTAAACTTATTACTTTTAACATTTTTCCCCAATTTTTTTTTTTAAATTTTGCCAGTGAGGGTAAGCCATAAGAATAAGATGTTCTTAAGAGGATAGTTGATGTTCCAAATGGTAGTCTGCCACCATGTAGGTTCAGCATGGTCATCTTTAGCCGTGATGATTTGATATCCCAACTTAGGCTAATATTGACCTCCATATGGATTTTTAGTCCAGAGAACCGGGAATCCTCGTGATTGTCTAGGTAGATCTTGCAGACTTTCAAAGTATTAATGAACCTATTCCATATTACGGTCTCCTTCCCTGTAAATCTGATAAATTCAACATTATACCATTCCACATGGGTCGAAGTGGAAAGAACTAAATCTTTGATATGATATAAGAAAATTAAATCCTTGTCAATGAGATGGTCTATCATATTCATAAGGAGCCTTGTGCTATGATACTACCTATCCAAGCATGAAACCCGATTCTAATAGTTATGCCATTGCTTATCTTCCATCAAATCGAATCTCCAATGATTGGGTATGCTGAAATCATGGCCTTCCACATGATGGATGCTTTTTCTGCAAACATATGTGGAGATATGATCCAGTCATGAATGAAATTAGGGTGCAAATATTTCTCGTGAATCACTTTCATCCACATCCTAGTATGAGTAATAATCCTCCATATCTCTTTGGCAACAAGGGCGTTTGAGAAACTATGGTGGTGTTTGAGCCCCCATCTGCCCAAGTATTTTGGTAGAGTGATCTTATCCCATGAGACCCGATGGAATGGTTTCAAATATTTATTTCTCCTCCATAAGAAACCGAAACTAGCCTTGCGAATACAATCCATGACCCCACGAGGAATGTTTGTTATGGTAATCCAATAGACAGGGATGCCCTCAATAACATATTTCAGGATGGTTAGTTTGCCAACACACGAAATCCATTGGTTACACCAATGATTCAACTTTTTCTCCACTTTATTAATTTACCAGATCTAGTATTTTTTTAGATAGTCATTGGGTTTGATTAGAAAACCCAGGTAGCAGATCCCCTATGAAAGATCACAAATATCAATTTCGAAAATAATGTTGATCCATTCAATAATATCAGGTTTGATATTCAAAGTGGATAAGGAAGAGTTCTGCACATTGCAAACCATTCTAATAGTTGTTTGAAATAATTCAATGATGGTTTTCAATTTATTTATCTCCCTTCTCGATTCATCAAGAAAAAGAAGTATATCATCAATAGATAGAAGGTGTGTTATATAAACAACTCATCCAAAATGATAACCCCTAAGAGTACCATTGGTTCTGGACCAAGTAATTAATATGCTCAAACCTTCCATGATAAAATGAATAATAGGGGTGTGAGCGAGCAACGTTGCCTGAATCCCCTTTCAGGTCTGAAGAATCCAGAATCCGAACCATTGACAAGGACAACAAAACTCACGGATTGGACACATGAAAGCATCCAGTTCACCATAGCAAGGTTAAAACCTAGCAGAGTGAGAGCCAATATAAGATAGGTTCAGTTGACTATGTCATAAGCTTTAGAAAGATCAGCTTTGATCACCATACTGGGAGTCTTTTTAATCTTTGCAGAGTGTAGAACTTCCTAAGCAATTTCAATGGCATCATGAATTTGGCGCCCCTCAAAGAATGCAAATTGTTCAAGCGAAATAGAATTAGATAGGATCCCCTGATTCTGTTGGCAATGGTCCTCGCAATGGCCTTATAATTATAGTTACATAAAGAGATAGGATGGAGTTGATCCATCCTCTTGACATGGTCATCTTTCGAAATCAAAGTGATGAATGCAGTGTTAAAGAAAGCCAATATTCTACCCGTTTTCCTATATTATTTGACCACAGAAGTAAATATCCACCCATGACATCAATTGTACCCATGTAGAGTTCCACTGGCCATCCATCAAGCCAAGGATTTTGTCACTATGCATAACTTTAAGAGCCATATTGAGTTCAACTTTGGTGATAGGTTCTTTAAGAATAAGGTTTTGTTCCTCAGAAATAATGCATGAGAGCTAAGAAATAACCCAAGTCCAAGCAATGGAGGCTCACTTAAGTCTAAGCACCTTTCATTTTCTAAAATGGATGAAGACAACAATTCCTTCTTTCAGTCCAAAGTGTCTAATTCATAATGCCTTTTCATTTCACAATAGGGATTTCTAGTTAAAACTACATGCAAAGAAGGGGGAATACTAAGTCCATATCCATGAAATATTTCTTAAAGGAAGGGTTAGGTGCCTTAGCTAATGTTGTAGTGGAAAATAATTTTGCATGTTCGTTTGGAGTTACCTTTGGAGGTTTCTTCTACATGATTTTTTGGAACTATCTTTGGAGGTTTCTTCTATGTTGGTCATCCTCTTTTAAGTTTATTGCTTTAACTTTTTTCCTTAGAAAGATTTGGTCCTTCAAATGACTAGTTTGTTAACAAATCCTACATAAAAAATAGTAGTTTTTACAATCCAACTTTAAACCATTTATAATCTCCACTTTATACCATGATATAATAGAATAGACCTTCCCTTAAATCAACCTCAACACATAATTTCTATAAAAAATATTTACATTCTTCCTAAAGGAAGATATACGAAATCCGTGCGAAATCCATATCCACATCACAACTCTTAAAAAAAAGTTAAATACATTATTAATAGTATAAGTAACAAACACGCTAAACTATTTATACTCTCCATTTATATTTTTTAATATATCATGATATAATAAAGTAAAAATTTACTTACATCAACCTACATAATTCTACCAAAAATGTTTACATTCTAAAGTCATAATAAAGAAAGGAGTGATATTTCTACCAAACATTTTAAAGTCATTATAAAGAAAGGAGTGATATTTCTACCAAAAATGTTTACATTTTAAAGTCATTATAAAGAAGGGAGTGATACGAAGTTCATATCACATCACAACTCTCAGAGGAAAGTGAAATACTTAACTAATAGTATAAGTGAAAAACAAGCTAACTTACCCTCTCCACTTTTTATATACCATGATGGTTACATCTAATTGTGCACATAATTCCCAAAAAAATAACATTGACAAGTCCTATCAAATAAAGTGTCTTAGGATAAAGTAAACCTTCATTTACATCAACCTTTACGCATAATTCCATCAAAAAGTTTATATTGACAAGTGTGAAGACCATAAAAATGGAAAGTTTTGATTTTGTCACACTTTAAGAAATTTAGGTTTCTATGGGTTTTGGAGGGTGTTAATTGTTTTATAATCCATTTTTATTATCAAAATTGTCATTAAAATACAATTTAATTTAAATTTTTGTAAAATAAAAAACACATTTATCAACATCACAAACCATATCAACATCATAAGACACTAAATCTATATCCACATCACAACAAGTTTAAAAAAATTAATATACCTTTTTGGAATTAACTAAAGAAGTTTTTTTTAATATATCCCAAAAAGAAGTTTTTTTTTAATATATCCTAAACTTATTGCTGACCAAGAAGATGCAAATTTGGGCCACAAATTTGCATTCCACCATCAATCCTCTTTCAGACAAAACCTTATCCATCCTTCGCTTTTCGTCATCCCTAATTCAACCCTACAACCTTCATTGTCTAGAATCTTATCCATACATGTTCCATACTATATATCATATTCACCACCACACCATCATAAAAACCATATATTCAATAACTCTCAATTGTCAAACAAGTCAATCCCTTTGTTAGAAGATGGACAATTGTGGAAAGGGGGTCTAATGAGTGTTGACAATAGCAATAAGAAGCCCAATTTTAACAACTATGTCTCTTTCGACACTAGGATTCCTTGATCATACGAGTCTATGTGGCACTCTTGATCATTAGCTTTGCAAGCCAACCGTCGAAGAGACATTTTGCTTTAATTATGCTTAACATTTCTTATTCATCCTTAGAGCTACTTATTGGACTTTTCACTGAATGTGTAGTTATGGAACCCTATTTTCATTGCTCCTATTTCAATTTTGTATTTTATTTTGAGGAAAAATATTTTTTTTCTAAATTCTACTTTCCAATTTGATCCTAGGAGAGGGGTTCCTATAGACCAGTTTTTGTTTGAAAGGATGCTATGCATAAACATATTTTATACTCCAATTAAGCAAAAGATAGCTAATTTGTATGTTTTAGTAGCTAATTTGGCCTTGCCTGATCTCTATTTTTTTAGTAATCAATGGGGCCTTACTTGATCTCGGTGAAAGCAAGCTGTTGTACCTCCAAATAGTCACAATACCTTCATGGTTAAGGGTTCACTTGAAAGTTGAAAGCATATCAACTAAAAATTATATGAGAATCACAAATGCAAGACATATACAACATTTCAAAGGAAAAGTGTGGCAAAAGGAAGTATAAAGATTGCCTTATTATATCTTGATAGCATGTAAGGCACCAAACCTTTTTCACTTTACACTACAAGGTTCCTTTTAGTGTAAGTTCCTAGGTTGATGTGCTAGCATCCTTCCTCACTCAGACACTAACATCATGGGTGGTTTAGGTGTCACACTTTGTGGGCAGTTTTTGACATGTCGGGCCTATAATGTCCGTTATGAAACTTGGAATAAAGTTAAGCAAATCTAAAAATGCTTAATAACCAATCATTTTAAAATTAAATGCAATACTCCTTACTCCATTTTCTTAATGGAAGTTGGTTATACTTCAATAGAGTCTAAATCCATGATTAGATATTCTGATGTTTTTTCAAAATGGATTAGATATTCAGATTACAAACAAAAATGGTCAAGTTAAGCAAACATAGGGTCCTTGAATTTGCTTATGGTGTGAGTAATAGACATCACATGTGAAAGAGACTAGCCTAGACATTCTAAGACCTCACTTGACAATTAAAAGCATGCATCGCTATGAAGTTTAAGGATAAGGCCTATAAAGACAATAGAATCATTACCAACAAGAACTTGAAACACTAAAAAGATTTTATAAATCTTGATTGGCTCATCAAAACTATTTTTCTAACATTATATTATTAAATAACAAACCAAGTGTTACCAATATTTATACAAATGTGTATAACCTCCATAATGAAATTAGTCACTAGACTAACCCACAAACACCACCTTAAGGTAAATGAATTGAAAAAAATTATGATACAAAGAGGATGAACACCATTTCTTTTTAATTTGACATACCCTTAATTTAAGAAACATAACTTTACCCAATTTCATAAATTAATTACTTTTCAAAATTTAAATTAACTTGGGTACTTTAATTTGTACAAGCTAATATATTCTATTTATTAAGTAAACCCTAATGACCTCAAAAGGATGGTAAACATCCTCAACATTAAAAAAAAAATTAATTTTATTTAAATTAAAATACAATAATTAAATAAATATCAATTATTTAATATCAATATATTAATTTTAATGGAGGACGGGAGAGAAAAGTTAAGGATAAAAAGGAATCATCGATAGAGGATAGGAAGAAAAGTTAAAAAAATATAGAATAAAGTAGAATATTAGTACTTGGAAACCTCGGCTTTTGGAAGCATAGGTTGCAAAGGTATCTTTCATATTACATAACTTAAAATCTCGGCTTTTAAAAAACTAATTCTTAGTTGTTAATGTATTTTTTTAATTTTTCAAAGAAGGTAATGCTCAAATTTCTTTATAAACCTCTTTGATTTATATTAAATTATTATTATTATTTTTGAAAAGGAAGAAATGGTGTGAAGGAAGTTTATTTCATAGAACGTCCCTACACAATTGCTAACATGTTTTTTTGATTTGAATTTGGGGGAGTTTTGATGGTGTCTCTGAAAACCCTAGCTTGGGGTTATGAAAATCTTAATCATGTTTTTTTTTTAGTCAAGATGACGAGGCTTATTACTAACCAAGACTAAAAAGAGTGGGAAGTGTGCATTTTTGTTTTTTTTATTAGTTTCGTCGGAAAAAAAGATGTCCAAGTAAAAGAAAAAGCAGAATTACAAACCCTTTACGAAGGAACTAGGGCTTAAAACTACTCTTTCCCCCTCACATGAGACAGACTTACCTTTGATCCCACCTGAGGACAGTTGGACGTCATTAAACCGCAGCTTGGAATCTTTTGCAAAGTCGATTAGTTGTGGTACGGAGAAGGTTGGTCCAAAACGTTATCAATACCTCAAAATCTGAGGTTGTAGGTTAACCTGATGATGTTTGTACTCCTGGAGAGAAGTAGAAAGGCCACTCCCTAAGAGCAGGTGGTTTGGAAACCACTGACCAATCTACATGTTCGGATCTAGAAAGGAAGAAGGTTTGGGGACATGTGCGGTCAAATGTTGGTGTGGATCCTAAGAATGGTTGCAGCGAGGGTTCTTTTCCAAAACCCTACACTCGTGAGTTCACTCGAGCTAGGAGGAAACTAAAGGCTGTCAAAATAAAAAATGATATTGAGCGTTTTACGATTGGTAAAGATATTACTTTGCAAAAGGTCGAAGATATAGTTGATATTACTTTGCATGTTAAGAGAGAATGCCCTTCTCTGTTGAAGAATCTTGATTCTATCAAACATCAGAAGAGGAATTTTTTCACGGATTCACCTACGGTACCATTTCACGACCACTCTTTGAAGGAAAAAGATATATCCTCAAAAGGTACTTCTATTTGTACTTCTCTTGTTCCTTATGAAGATCTTTCCTCTAAAGAACTACACTTTATTAAGTCGTTTGAAAGGGATTATTCACAAAGAACTAGCTCTTTGTCGAACCCTTGTTTTATAAGGGATAATATTGAAAGTTCTCCTTCTTCTAAGGTTTTGGTGTTTGATCCAGTTATTATTAATTCTGGAACATGAGATTCTTTAAGAGTGGTAGACAGTGGTGTTTGTAGTAACTCTCCTTATGTTGGAAAAAACCCTAATTACTTCCTTGTTAGCCCTAGATGAGAGGAACTAGCTAATACTGTCTCTGAAAAGGGGTTGACTGGGGTTGTTTCGAAGGCATTTGAGGACCGGTCGATGGTTGGGGACTCTATTAAAACTCATCTTACCACTTATGTTAACAAAACCACTGTTATTTCTAACAGTGTTCCTATAAATTCTATTAGATGTCAAAATGTGACAATTAGAAGAAAGAATAGGAAGAAGGAGCTAAGAGAAAAGATTGTGGATGAAGGAGAAAAGGAATTACTTCTAGAAGCATAATACATTCTGGTATCTGATAGAATTCGCATGGTAGAGGAAGGTGTTAGCAGTGTAAATGAAAAATGTAGGGCACTTAGAGCACAAAATCCCTCCTCATAGGTTTTAGAATGATTTGCATCTCCTTAAATGTTAGGGGATTAGGGGGTAGTCCCAAATTTTGAGCCCTAAAAAATTTCATAAACTATAACAAAGCGGATGTTTACTTTTTCCAAGAATATATGAACCTGGGAACAAATCTTGTGAGATTATTCTAAGAATATTAAAAGACTCGTAAGTGTGTGCTATTGATGCGGAAGGGTTATCATGGAGTTCGGTGGCAGCGTGGAATCTAAAAAGTTGTTTTTTTAAACCATGTAGGATTTGTGTGGGATCTTGTTGGAAGCAAAAGTTACGGGGTTTGAGAATTTTTTGCACTTATTAAATATACATGCTCCATATAAGGATACAAAGCAGTTTTGGGATAAGATTGAAGATAGTGGTTTGTTAAGCCTTGAGAATCTGGTCATTGCAGGAGATTTAAACCCGACCTTACACTCTTTTGAAAATTTGGGAACAACTTCTCCTTTTGATCCATTGACTAACTATTTCTTAGATCTATTAAAAAAATCCGTTAGTAGATATTATTCCTTCAAAAATCACTCCCACATGGAAAAATAGTAAACAGGGTGGTGAAGGAGTGAGTAAAAGACTCGATCGCTTTCTTATGAAAGAATCTTTGGTGAAGTATTGTTCGAGATATAGATCCTAGGTTTTTCATAACAATTTATTAGACCAATTTCCTATTGCTTTACAAGTTGTTGCAAATCCTTTAGACTCAAATCGTCCTTTTATGTCTGATCACTCTTGCCTTAAAAATGATGACTTTTGTGAGATGATTAGGGATTTTTGGTTATCTGTAACTTGTCTAGAAAATCTGAATGTAATGGAACTCTTAGTTTTAAATTGAAGTTACTTAAAAAACAAGTAACTTTCTGGATAAAAACAAAATCTATAGAAGATGGATCCTCTTTACAGCAAATTGAAAATGATGTTACAGAACTCATCTTGTTGAACTTGACCGGATCCTTTTTTGCAGAAGATAAAGCTAAACTTTTGGAGCTGACTAGCAACAAGATGTTATCTTAAAGAAAGAAGAAGAGAAATTGAGACTCAAAAGTAGAGCCCTTTGGATTGAGGATGGTGATAAGAATACATAGTTTTTTTGTCTATATGCTTCTTATCGTGGGAATATAAATACAATCTAGGAAATACAAAATGAAGATGCAACCAGGATGACCTCATAGGATAAGATCAAAATTGTTGGTGAATTACACTTCAATTCCCTTTTGAGAGACGAGAGGAAAGCTCTTATTGGAAATCAATTGAAAGTTCTTGAACATTTTCCTTCTTTTTTCACTAGGGAAGAAGGTTTGGAGGTTGGTAAAGAAATCTCACTTGAGGAAATTCATAAGGTTTTATCCAGGTTTGCCAAAGACAAAAACCTCGGTCTTGATGGCTGGGCAGTAGAGTTATTTTTGGCATTTTTTTATACTACGGGTAAAGATTTGCTAGAAGTTGCGGAGTTTTCCATAAAGGAGTGTTTTATGACAAGGTCTCTAAATTACACATTTATTTGATTCCTAAAAAGAATTCCCTTGAGTCATTTTCTAACTTTACGCCTATTTCCCTCTCCAATCTGGTATATAAGATGGTGACTAAGGTTATTGCTGACAGGCTGAAACCTAAAATTTTAGAGGCAATATCAAAAGAAGAATTTGGATTCTTAGCTAACAAGCAGATCTTAGATGCTATTGGGACTACTCAGGAATACATTCATTATGTTAAAACAAAAAATATTAGCTCAATTGTGGTGAAACTTGACTTACCAAAGGCTTATGATAAAGTCAATTCAGATTTCTTAAGATTGGTTCTTCTTTAGATTGGCCTGCTTGAGCATGTGATGAGATGGATTATGGCTTGTGTTTCAACTGGAAATTTTTCAATCCTTATCAATGGTTCTCCTACCTCCTTTCTAAGAAGCTCAAGAGGACTAAGACAATGTTTCCCTTTATCTCCATTATTATTTTTATTAATGATTGAAGGACTACGTAGAATGATCTAAAGCTCGTAATGAAGGTCTGATATCAGGTATAAAATTTTCAAATGACGTTATAATTACTCATTTGCTTTTCATAGATGATGTAATCCTTTTTGGGTTGGATAATATTAAGGATTGGAAGGTTCTGCATTCTCTCTTGGATATTTTCTGCAATGCCACATGTATGGAAGTCAAAGCTGAAAAATATTGCTCTTATACGTATAAGACTCAGCAAGAGTTTATAACTGAATTGAGAAATCTCTTTCAATTTAAGTTTGATTGGATGGAGGATGGTTTCATATATTTGTTTTTTTTTAACCTAATAACTATCATGTGAAGGGTTGGTTATGGTTGTTAAAGAAGATAGCAAAAGGAATTTTTAATTGGTCTTATAGATTTCTCTCACTGGGTGGTAGGCTTACTTTAATTAAGGCCACTCTACAAAGTATCCTTGTATATTGGTGTTCTCTGGTTAAGCTACCAATTTCCTTTATTAATTCTATCAGAGGAAAGATCTTTCATTTTTTATGGGCAGGGACAGGAACAAAAATAAAGTTTCATTTGGCTCCATGGGAGGTTTTGGCCACTCCAATTCACATGGGAGGCTGGGGCATTAAAAATCTATCAAATTTTAACACATCCCTTTGCTTAAAAAAACTATGGAGATTCCTCTTTGATAAAGGTTCGTGGAGTAAGGTGATGAAAACCAAATATTTGAAGAATAGTTCAGTTAGCAATTGGCTTAGATTAACAGAATTTGATGTAAATGGGGTCTCGATGGTCTAGAATAGTTTCCTCAAAGTGCTTCATTAGCTTAAAAAACAGAATAAGTTGGGATATTGGTAATGGTAAAAGTGTCATCACTGGAGTGGATCCTTTTGTTGGGGATAAAGAGCTTTTTTCTCTGTGTAAGGAAATACTTGATCATCTAGAATGTATTGGAATGAAGAATTTGGATAAACTAAAGACACCTAAATGGTTGGTATTAAAGGGTGGTTACTGGTTAAATGCAAGAGATCTGGGTTTGACTGGTGAATGGGCTATCCATTGGGATTATTATATTGAAATTCTAAAAGAGGTTGGGGTAAGACTTAACGCAAAAAATGACAATTTGGTTTGGCTAGAGAACAAGAAAAATGGGATCATTACTGCTAAGTTGGCATATGAGTTCATAGCAAAGAATTGGAGTAAGGCAGAGCAAAGATGGTGGTATAAAAACCTATGGAAATGGAATATACCTCAAAAATTGAAATGCTTTTGGTGGTTATCCCTTAAAGATAAGATCCTAACTTGGCATAATCTCATGAAAAGGGGATGGCAAGGCCCAAGCTTTTGTCCACTTTGCAAACATGAAGAAGAAACAATCTTACATATCTTTGTAAATTGCATGTTTTGTAAACTGGTTTGGTCAATTGCAAAAGACATTTTGGGTTTTAGTTTGGAATGGGGTGCTGAAAACCTGGAGCTTTCTTTTTCAGATTAGTTCCATAACATAGATTCCTTCAACCTGCTTCCAATTTTTATCTCTTGATCTCTTTGGATTTCGAGGAATAAAGTTGTATTTCAATATATAAGTCCCAATGCTTTTCTCTGTGGGATTAGTGGTATTAGACATTTTAGAGACTTTTTTGAACACTAATCCTCTAAGGAAGATCAAAAGTTATTATCAAACATATTTCACTTCTTTTTGTGTTGAAGGTTATTTTGATGTAGCCTCCAATAACTCCTCTTGTGGTTGTGGTATGGTAGTTATATTAAACAAGGATTGCTACTTTTCTTTAGGTCTGGGTGGAGGACAGGGAACTAATACCAAAGCGGAACTGCTGGGTTTATGGGGTTTGCTTCAGTTTGCTACCCTTATTGGCATATCTGATATCAATATTTTTGGTGATTCCAAAGTGTTAATTGAATGGATGAATGGAAATTACAATCCACAGGTATTGTTGATCAATCACTGGTGTGAGAGAGTTCAGTCTTTAAAAATATCCTTCAAGCAGATCACTTTCAGACACATTTCCAGAACCTTTAATTCAAGGGCTGAAATTCTCTCAAAAAGTGTTACTTCACTTAAATCTGGCCTATTATTGTTTCAAGAATTTTTCAAAGGAATTGTGATCCATGAAGGAGAAATTGATCTCATAGATCTAGTCTAAATGATGGCTGGAAAGTTTAGATGCTCAGTTTCTTGTGGAAGTATTTCAGATATAGGCATATATTTTGAGAAGGAACAACTCTATAAGCATTTTTGTTTTGATATGTATGAAGGAAAAAGACTCTAAGGATGATAGGAAGATGTAAATCTTTTTCTTTGATTAATATAATAGCATGAAAAAAGTCTTTTTTTTAAATGAAAAAAAAGGTTTATTTAAGTATATAAGTTGAAGGGAATCATCTAAATTGTAGATTTGATATATTAAATAATATATAAATGATAAGTAAAGTGATTCAAGTTTAGGGTTGTTGATAAAATATAATAAAGTGGATGAGTCATTAATTTAAATTTAAAAAAAAAAGTGGGTAGAAGATAATTATCCAAATTGTATATAAATGTGATTTCATTTTATGTATTAGATATAATGTCTAAAATTATACAAGGTGATCTAAATTGAAAGTGGTTAATAAAATATAATTAAATGGGGTTAATCAATTTTATTTAAGATTTTAGAAAGAAAAAATGTTTAAATGCTAAGTGGTAGAAGTTAAAAGTTGTTAATAAAATATAATAAAATGGATAGTTAGTCAATTTACACTAAGACTTAAAAAATAAATAAAAGTTGTATAAAGTATATTAAGGACAAAAAAATTAAGTGCAAATAGAATACATGTTCATATGACCAAGTCTCGTGAATTCCTTCGAATCCTTCTCTTCGAGATGAAACCATCCTCGATTCTATTGAAAACGAAAAGTGCACCAATATTAACTAGTTGGCTTGAGTGGGAACTATCTTTGATAATGCTAAGTGGGTATGGTTAAGAAAGCAAATAAGAGAGTTTGTAAAGTGCACCAATATTAACTAGTTGGCTTGAGTGGGAAGTATATTTTATAATGCTAAGAGGATATGGTTAAGAAAGCAAATAAGAGAGTAACATTGAAGCCTTTAGATATGTTATTGGAATAAATTCCTCCAAATGAGGTGGTTAATACTATTCACTTATTGACATTGACCACATCATGGATATCAAGTTGAGATGAAAAGTTTAACTTGAAAGCATTAGGAACATTTTTTGTATGATCGAGGAAGGAAAATATTGAATAGGATTAAGCTTGTGATGGTGTTGATTTATGAAGCATTATATATCCAAATGCAGCTAAACTTGCTTGATCTCAAAATATGGAGAAATTGTATGTTAGTAATGAAGTGCTTTATACTTGGGTTTTGTTTGCTCAAGGATTATATGAAACCTTGTTGTCAATCTTGGTTAAGATTTGCACAAAAGATGAAGCTTTGTCTTGCTTCCTTGCTAAAGATAATTTCCTTATTGAAGATAAATGGTTTCCATTTCCTAAATGATTGGATCGGTGCATAAAAGTCTTTGTCATAATTATTGTTGTTTATTTTAGACTAGGATAAGATTCTTGAGTGTTATGTGATTAGATGTTCTCCCTTGTGTTTAAGGATCATTCATATAGAATATTGTGAAGCATGTGTTTTGATCTCAAAAGGCTACTTCAAGTTTAAGAGAGGAAGCATTGGCATTGATTAGAGAGCATCCTTGAACTTTTGAAATGCTTATAATTCTGCTTAAAAGGTCTAATGGATAGCTTTATAATTACCATATTAATTCAACATGTAAGAAAAATGTGGGTAGTGGCAACTCAATTACTTGTAAAGTTCATGCCTCCAATGAAATCCTTCATATATTTAGTGGCAGGTATTGATGGGTCCTTAAAAACCCAAAATTTGATCGAATCTATGTGAACCCTCTCCTATGTTATATATTGGTCATAAAAGCCAATTATTAGACAAAAGTTGGGCTCGAGAAAGGATTTTTTTTAATTTTTGCTTGCCATTTGTGTTGGAAAAATAGGTACAAAACTATTTTGACATGCTACAAATGATCATAACAAGTTCTATTAGAAAACCAAAATGTCATCCAATTAAACAACAACATAAACTTACTATGATGTACTAGGTGGATTATGTCATTGATGATTTGATCGAAGATATCAAGGGAGATAATGAGTTCATAGCAAATCATTGACAACCACTCATAAAGATCAAACTTGGTCTTAAAAACTATATTCCATACATATGTGGATTCTAACTAAATTCAGTGATGGCTTAAATATGTATTTAGCTCAGTGAAGTACTTGTCCCCCTTGATAAGATTAAGATGGTCACCAATCTAAAGCTACCCATGTTACACTTAGGTACTACCAAATTGGGAGATGGATAAGGAGATGTGTTAGGCCTCATTCCAGTCATGTCGTTCTTCCTTAGGTACAACCAAATTAAGATGTGTACTAAGCCTAATTTTTCCATCCTCCAAAACTTGACATGTGATTCGCCACTCTATCGAGTTTGTAGTCTTTGTTTGCTAGGTACAGTGCATTAAAGCTAAGGAGGAAAGAACCATAAATGAGCATAGTGGAGTGATATTTGTTTCAAAGGGGAGGTAATTTCTTATGTTCTTCAAATACATTTTCCCGAGTTAAATGATAAAAATGTATATCAAAGTGAGACAATTTGCTTTTATTAACTTGTCAAACAATGCAAAATGACTATAATTTGTTGGCAGTGTCCTATTTAACAATTTGTCTACTATAAAGTATAAGTGGAACAGTAGAAGGCGAAGTGGATATGAATATGTATGTGTATCATTGTCAAACATGTAGGTGTTCAAGTAGCTATCATATTATGCATTGTTAGTCGACTTGCATGGCCTAACTAAGATTATACCTATCACGTCCCCGACCCTCCAGCCAACGAAGAGGACGTGACCAACACCACAATACAAATGGGCAACCAACCCCATAAACATAAACAGGGTAAATGCCGATATTAAAATCTTAAACAACATGCATAACAGGATGCATAAAACATGATACAAGATGCCTAATTCCTCAATCATTCAGCGGAAGCAAACATATACATAAACCAACATTCAGCGTGTTTATCATAATTCATTAAACATCAATATAATTGCAGAGATGGAATGGCAGCAGCACTTATCTTTTGATGAAGAATTCACCCCGCAACCAAATACGTCGCTGCAACGTCCCACCCAACCATAGGCCAGCGTGCTCATCAATCTCTCAGCAACGCTGCCACCCCCGAGCTAGGCATGATTCCTCCAGGATAAGGGTCATTGCAGGCTTACACATAGCCAAGGGACACAATTAGCAAACCAAAACAGCTAGGTTTATCAGGCCATCAACAAACTGACCAAGCCAGCATAGTCCGAATACCAACCACTGCATATACGCAGCAAAACAATCCCTTCATAGCCCTGTGAAGAAGGAAAAGATGACTGACTGACAGTCCCAACCAAACGGTGAACACATCTCAAGTCCAACCACACTGCGGAGTTTTTCTTGGCCCTAGCATGGCCAAAACAACTCAGCCACAATCACCCAAAAGATGATTGCATCCACAGCAAACCAAAACCAGGACGAATTCAACAGCCCAACACGCAATGAAAACGATGGCAGCTATGCATAGTCCCAAAGCAGGGACGTTGTTGATGACAGACAACGACTCACTAAGAATCCATAGCGGCCCAAAACACAGTTGGACACCACAGCCAACCAAACGCAGGGAAGACAATAGTCCCAAAACGAAAACAGTGAGCTCGTCTCACAACATGGGAACAATGACAACCCCAAAAGCGTATCAGCACACATTACCCACAGTGTGGGGAAACAACAGCCTGTTCTAGACAACGAAGTAAGCGGAAAAACATACATAGACCACGCTGAGGAAGAGATTACCATCTCCCAGCCTGTGTGTGAGCAACATCAACACAGAACCCACAACTCAGTCGGTGGGAAAAATACACAGTCACGCCATCCGCAAATCCGCAGAGGAAGAACTACGTGGGTAAAACCCAGAAGGTTCTGTGCATGAGAGAGAACAGGAATTCCACTCCTGCGTGAGGATGAACAGACCAAATCCCAAGCACATGGATCAACAGACTTCGGCTCTGCGTGAGGAAGAACCGACCATGGAGAGAACGAACAGACCATAATCGTGAAGGTTGGAAACATGGGAGGGAAGAGTAACCGTTTCTTCTGCCCCATGCAACAGTGAAGGGGAGAGGCTGCTGGTGGAGTGGGCACGTGGGCAAGGGCTGACAGTCCTCCACAACCACCACCACTCAGCAATAACTATTTCAACCAATCAACAACAAAACAATAAAGAGGTTGACAAGGGAAGATGGCAAAACAAAACAAGGTGGCAACACATGGGTTTTTCCCCCATAGACCAAGGTTTGACATCCCCCACCCCTTATCCTTTGGAATCATGCCCTTTTCATTTTCAACGTTGCACTGCCGTAGCTGGTTGTGGTTTATTTTATTTGATGTGCGTGTTTACATGATGCCACATTATAATGTGCCAAATAGCATGATATACCATCGACAACTACCCCTATTGCCGAAACATACCTAACCAAATCGATGGTGGGGCTTTTGCCTTTAGCTCCTCACCATGATTAATTACAATATATACATCATGCAAACGGGGTCAAAACCGGGGTGTTACATTCCCCTCCCCCTTGGGATAACACCGTCCTCAGTGTTCCAATACATAGGAATACATATACAATATATATACAATTGCACATCAAAATTTCAAAATTTTTGCAGATCTGTCCCACGTTCAATCATCTACTTTGAACGTTCAAGACCAAGCCCCTCGGCTTCCATTGACGTCTCCTGCTGGTTCTCAGCTTCCAGCTGATCCCGAAGTCTAGGAACTTTGCGGCTATTGCCTTCATCATGTTCCCTCATCGGGCAGTCCCGACGTAAATGATGTCCTCCACATCTCCAGGATTTCACTGGCAGCTGCATCTTTACCTGCTCAATTTCCTTTGAGTCTTCATGCCTGGACCATTTCTTATCGGGTCGCTTGGACGATTGTCCCATCACTGGTCCACCTTCCTTTCCCCTGCCGATTGCTCCCAGAAGGCTTTTCACCTCCCTTTGCAAACCAATAGAGTCTTGCAAAATCTGGTG
Source organism: Pseudotsuga menziesii (assembly GCA_001517045.1). Classification (NCBI taxonomy): domain Eukaryota; kingdom Viridiplantae; phylum Streptophyta; class Pinopsida; order Pinales; family Pinaceae; genus Pseudotsuga; species Pseudotsuga menziesii. The sequence goes on from LPNX010079838.1 coordinate 212,319, forward strand.
GTTCATTTCATTTTGCCTTCTTTGTATCTTGAGCATCTCCCCAATATTCTCTTAGGTCTTGGCAATAATTTGAAGGAGACTTCCAGCTAGGTCCAACAACTTTTAATCTGCTGCCATGATCAATGTGCACCACTAGGTTTCACTTTTCTTACCTGTGAAATGCACCATTGAAATTCTTTCAGAACAAGCATAATATAGACATTAAAATCAGTTAGTTAATTACCCAATTGGCATGACAGACCAAGTTTCATCAAGGAAACTTTCATATTTTCCATGCCTTCCCAACAGGCACATGAGCTCATTCATGTCCATTCCTAGGCAGGGAATTAACTATTCCAGCATTCAAAATTTACTTTAAGCAAATACACACATTCCATTTCTAGTCATACATGCATTCAACACTCTTTTGTTTTCACAATGCATAAATATATATGTATAAAATCAAAAGGCAAGAGAGAGCAACAAGAGTTTTCCCCCTCTTCGTTTTGTTCCATCCTGGAACCCACACCACTGTTGTGGCTTTTCATGCTCTCAGCCTCTTTCACTTTATCGTGAATGCTGGACCAATCTCTCTTGGTCATGACACTTAGTGTCTCCGGTCTATTCCAGACCTCTAAACCATGGAGTCTCTCCACATTGTTTGTCTCAACTGCCAGGAACCTCACGGTCTCACTAACACCTTTTTCATTACCGCTCATTCCGAGCTCTCCAGGACAGTCACATGTCCACATGCACCCCTATGATGCTCTCATAGTCCTCGCTTCCAGTGATACCTATATCCAAACATTGAATAAATTCACATGTTTAGTTTATTCTCATCGGTTTTATCTTGTTCTAGAGATAAAACATCATAACCAAATTATATACCCATGTTTAGTCATAAGCAGAATAATCCAATACTTATCTGTATTGTGCGTTTCCTCGTTCATCCACAGGATCCTGCTTCGCTTGCAAGCCTTGGGATCGCCTATGGACTTGGATGTTAGGTCAGCATGCCAGTTGCCCCACAACATCAAATAATTAATGTCCAGCCAATACATTCTCATGTCAACTGGGCTTGGAACTTTACCATGACCATTTCCAGGTCTAGGATCTACTATGGATCCTCAGGCATATCACATCCCAATCATACACTTACCCAGTACACACTTATATCAACCATAATACCTTACTCCGCAACCCCTCACAACGACCATTTACCTTTTACCTTTTACCCTTACCTTTAGGGTGCAACACCTAATTGCATCTATTTAGCCTGTCAACACAAGCAACACAAGCAATACAAGCAAATTCATCAGCGTTATTGCTCTAAAACTGTAATTGCATTTCTCATCATTCACTATCAAGTATTGAGACACCAGGAGTGCGTCCACTCCCTAGAGTGTAATCAATATTGAAAACCCTTTCATGACTCAAGCAATTGGTCATCATGGAAATAAAACCAAAACATGTTCTGCATATGGAATTTTAACAATTAAACATGCATATTCTTAGCAAGGGTTACAGAACACTTATCCATTTGCCGGCGCAGTATGCCTTTTATATATATCAGGCACAGTCAAGCCATCAAGGAGTTGGGAATGGCTGGATGCTAAGCTGGTGGGCTCATTGCAGAGCTAGCAAAGCTAGGAACACCTACACCAGAACTAGCCTGACTTCTAAGACACCCACACACACCCAGCACAAGGAATCAGTCCTTTCTCTGCTACACAGTCCCTCGGGCCCTGCATTCCCTTCCAGTGCTATCCCGAGGTTGTGGAGAAGAAAGCCAGCCCTCTAGCTCTGTCTGTGTGGTTTCCAATCACCAGGTTTACCAAGCAAACCAAGCCCCCATCCCTGCTCCCTCTTTACGTTTCATATCCACACATGTCTCACCGACATAATCTATACCATCTCACTCATGTTACTACCAAACATGCAGTGCAGATGAGATATTTCCAAAATGTCCAATGGCGTTTCACTCGAAACCCATTTCCAAGGGAAAACCTTCCCATGAAGTTTGGCTCTTGCAGGCCATCACACATGATCTTCCTGCAATGTGTACCCCTGGCACATTCATCAAATAGCCAAACAGTCAATCATTACCTGATAATTCAATCCAAATTGATTGTTCCATAACCAAGCAATGACATTGGTAATCAAATTCAATAGGAAATTGCAATTCTATCTACTACAGAAATTGACTTGTTCAATTGTGGGTTTCTTGTAAGTAGCACTACTATGCCCATTATAATTTTATGCCCACTATCATACCATGAATACCCACTTACCATGCATCCCTCCTGACACAATCTTACACAAGCCAACAGTGATTAGCAGTCGTTAGCAATTTCTTAAATCTGAAATTCATAATTCAAATTTAACAACCCATTATGCACACCAACTACTTTTACAACTATGAGACTCTTCTCATAAAGTTTGGCTCTTTTACATGGTAGGTTCTGGCATTGGTTAGGGTCTTACCTCTCACTGCCATGCTTGAAATAATCTACCTGGAACCTGAGTTTCAATCAACCAAACACAATCTTGTGCAAGCCAATAGTGACTAGTAGTTGTCAGCAATTTCTTAAATCCGAAATTCACAATTCGAATTTAATAAGCTCTTTCACATGGTAGATTCTGGCATTGGTCAGGGTCTTACCTCTCACTGCCATGCTCGAAATAATCTACCTGAAACATGAGCTTCAATCAACCAAGCACTTGGTAAGTCTGGATGCATATAACCTTCTCATTGCTACAACCATCACTAAAGCATTTTCAGAATTTATAGAATTCAAATATTTCCAGCTGTTAATCACATCAGTGTTACCAAAATTCATTTACTTCATGCAATCATTGTCATACTAACATTTGCAATGTATAGTCACATCATTCATGTAATTAAATGAAATGTTTAGATACTCCTTACTTCACAAGTGTATCATTCATACCACCTTGCTCTTTCATAGAGCATTTCCGGCAGCCAATTGATCATGACTATCCTCTTTATGCACTTACTATCCTGCATTCATAACAGCCTTTGAAACAGTTCCAGAATCATCATCAATTCATCATTTCAGCCATTAGTTATTCACAATATCTCATGCACTCATCTTAATGCATTCATGCAATGCATCATAACATTTGCACCTGTACTTATGCAATCAGCCACTCACACCCTTCATATGCATCCATCCAATGCATAACTACAAGATTCATAAAATCCTTTTTAATGCATATCCATTCAATGCTACCTTGCATTGATTCAAGAATACTATGCATTCAACATACCATGCATGGCCTAACCATGACTACCTCATATAGGATGTGTTACTATAATCAAGATCATCAGTACTTACTTTCCTTGGGCTACTAAGCTCAATCAATATATACAGGCATGACACCTTTCTATACGAACGTAGTATATCATTCAAATATCCACATGGTATGAGGTCTCTTACCTTTACCATTCCCTGGAATTTGTCATGATCAAACTCTTACCTTCATGGGTTCTACTTACACCCTTGACATGACCAATTTGGTTGGTCCTTTGTAGGATATTGCAGAATTTCCTCACCAACTTTTATTTATGGAGGTTGTTGCCTTATCCCTTTCTCCGGAGGGGTGCAAGTCACATTCGTCAACATCAGCAACATATTCAACCAGGTCCATGTTGTCGTTGGTTTTCCCACTAATGCCAACACCAATGCAATGATTATCATTAGTGGCTCATTGTAAATGTATAACTCCCACAACTCTTACCAACATGTAACATCCTATGCACGCAAAGAATACCCTCATACATTTTATGTACATAATTTATAAAATATAAGTATAGTTAGCAAGATAGGGGTTAGGGAATTTTCCCTTTCAAATCCCTCATCTTTGCATGGAATTCCTTCTCCACATAATAGTTGGTTCGTCTTCGTGGTCTTTTCTACTTCTAGGCATGCAATTCTCGAATTTGTCCATATTGACAGCAACATTGTTTGTCAAAACAACCACTATTACTTTTCTGCTCCTCATTCAAACTCTGGTGGTTCTTCACTGTTCTCTGCTGGATACGCTTTCCAATGCCTATCCACATGCTTCATTCCAACGTCGAGTGTGAAAATCACACTACTTCTAAAATGTCGATTTTCATTGAATCTCTACATTTTTACACACAACTATATTTTGGTCTGGGTGCCAACTTCAGCCATCTGTAGGAGCAAGTCTAGAGATTCTAGAAGACATTTCTATTGGGCGAAGTCAATGCATACAACGAGGAACACTCAGTAACTTGCAGATCTCATTTCTGATGCACCATTCATCTTTTATGAATTCTGGGTTTGATTGATTTGCCCAAAACACAGAATTTTCTTTTCACAAGAACGACTGTCTCAGGGGACGACGGGGGTCAAGGGGGCCTTGCCTTTTTTTTTTTTGGTAAATCATTGGTTTTCGCGCAATCTGGCGCATAAGATCGCTGCCACTTCCTCAATTTTCAGCCCTGAAAATTTACTGTAAAACCACTGAAAAACAGTCAAAATCTGTTGGGGAAATTCTATTGAAAGCTTAAAATTTCCTTCTGTAGAATCGGATCTCATTTCAACTATTGAATCGGATCTCTTTTCCACTATTGACCCGACGTTTTGGCTGCCCAAATCACTAATTCCTCCACTATTTCGGGTCCCCAAACCACTAGCTTCTCCGCCAATGAACTAATTCTTTGACTGGCATCAGAAGTCTTTTCTCATCGGAAGTCTAGTGACTTTGGCTTCCGCAATGGTAGGTACACGATCAACAATTTTCTTTCGATCGACCTCTTAATCTTCCTTCGAAAAATTTTAAAATTTTCGGCGTCGGTGGTCTTTCCACATCGGAAGCCTAGTGCCTTTGGCTTCCGCAACGGCGGCACACCAAACAACTATTTCTTCCGGCGTCGACTGTCTTTCTCGTCGGAAGACTAGTGCTTTTCACTTCCGCAACGACGACACACGAACCACTTTCTTCTTCTGATTGGCGGCCCAATCTGCTAAGTCATAACGTGATCGACATCGGCAGTCTTTCTCGTCGGAAGACTAGTGCTTTTCACTTCTGCAATGGCGGCACACGAACCACTTTCTTCTTCGGATCAGCGTCGGCAGTCTTTCTTGTCAGAAGACTTAGTGCTTTCGATTCCGCAACGGCGGCATACGAACCACTTCCTACTTCCGATCGGCGTTGGCAGTCTTTCTTGTCGGAAGACTTAGTGCTTTCGTTTCCGCAATGGCGACACACGAACCACTTTCTTCTTCCGATCGGCGTCGACAGTCTTTCTCATCGGAAGACTTAGTGCTTTCGCTTCCGCAACGGCGGCACATGAGCCACTTTCTTCTTCCGATCGGCGTTGCCAGTCTTTCTCGTCAGAAGACTTAGTGCTTTCGCTTCCGCAACGGCAGCACACGAGCCACTTTCTTCTTCCGATCGGCATCGGCAGTCTTTCTCGTCGGAAGACTTAGTGCTTTCGCTTCCGCAATGGCAGACGGGAAACCGCTAACTCTTCCGCTACAACAGAAGTCTTTCCCGCTAGTGTCCCGACTGCTCCAACACTTCGACCATTCTTTGAATTTTACAGTCATTCAAATTATGATTTCTGCTAGGTAGAATGAAGTCCTGCCTCTGTCACTGCATCCTTCATGGCTCATAGAGGCCCATTGTTGCAACCTTGAGCTCTGATACCACTCTGTCACGTTCCCGACCCTCCAGCCGACGAAGAGGATGCGACCAACACCACAATACAAATCGGCAACCAGCCCCATAAACATAAACAGGGTAAATGCTGATATTAAAATCTTAAACAACATGCATAACAGGATGCATAAAACATCATACAAGATGCCTAATTCCTCAATCATTCAGCGGAAGCAAACATATACATAAACCAGCATTCAGCGTGTTTATCATAATTCATTAAACATCAATATAATTGCAGAGATGGAATAGTAGGAGCACTTATCTTTTGATGAAGAATTCACCCCGCAACCAGCTACGTCGCTGCAACGTCCCAGCCAACCATAGGCAAGCGTGCTCATCAATCTCTCAGCAACGCTGCCACCCCCGAGCTGGGCATGATTCCTCCAGGATAAGGGTCATTGCAGGCTTACACATAGCCAAGGGACACAATCAACAAACCAAAACAGCTGGGTTTATCAGGCCATCAACAAACCGGCCAAGCCAGCACAGTCCGAAGACCAACCACTGCATATACGCAGCAAAACAATCCCTTCACAACCCTGTGAAGAAGGCAAAGATGACCGACTGACAGTCCCAACCAAACGGTGAACACAGCTCAAGTCCAACCACACTGCAGAGTTTTTCTTGGCCATAGCCTGGCCAAAACAACTCAGCCACAATCACCCAAAAGATGATTGCATCCACAGCAAACCAAAACCAGGACGAATTCAACAGCCCAACACGCAATGAAAACGATGGCAGCTATGCACAGTCCCAAAGCAGGGACATCGTTGATGACAGACAACGGCTCACTAAGAATCCATAGCGGCCCAAAACACAGTTGGACACCACAGCCAACAAAACGCAGGGAAGACAACAGTCCCAAAATGAAAACAGTGAGCTCAACTCACAACATGGGAACAATGACAGCCCCAAAAACGTATCAGCACACATTACCCACAGCGTGGGGAAACAGCAGCCTGTTCTGGACAACGAAGTAAGCGGAAAAACATGCATAGGCCACGCTGAGGAAGAGATTACCATCTCCCAGCCCGTGCGTGAGCAACAGCAACGCAGAACCCACAACTCAGTTGGTGGGAAAAATACACAGTCACGCCATCCGCAAATCCGCAGAGGAATAACTACGTGGGTAAAACCCAGAAGGTTCTGTGCGTGAGAGAGAACAGGAATTCCACTCCTGCGTGAGGATGAACAGACCAAATCCCAAGCGCGTGGATCAACAGACTTCGGCTCTGCGTGAGGAAGAACCGGCCATGGAGAGAACGAACAGACCATAATCGTGAAGGTTGGAAACGTGGGAGGGAAGAGTAACCGTTTCTTCTGCCCCACGCGACGGTGAAGGGGAGAGGCTGCTGGTGGAGTGGGCATGTGGGCAAGGGCTGACTGTCCTCCACAACCACCAACACTCAGCAATAACTATCTCAACCAATCAACAACAAAATAAAGAGGTTGACAAGGGAAGATGGCAAAACAAAACAAGGTGGCAACACATGGGTTTTTCCCCCATAGACCAAGGTTTGACATCCCCCACCCCTTATCCTTTGGAATCATGCCCTTTTCATTTTCAACGTTGCACTGCCGTAGCTGGTTGTGGTTTATTTTATTTGATGTGCGTGTTTACATGATGCCACATTATAATGTGCCAAATAGCATGATATACCATCGACAACTACCCCTATTGCCGAAACATACCTAACCAAATCGATGGTGGGGCTTTTGCCTTTAGCTCCTCACCATGATTAATTACAATATATACATCATGCAAACGGGGTCAGAACCGGGGTGTTACAATACCATAAAAACTAAGAGCAGTGACAACCCACTTCACTATGTCATGAAATAGCCTAATGGAAAAGGGGATGGAAAACTTTGAAAAGTGATGGGGATATGATGTCTAGGATCCTTGGCTCATGTCTAAGATGATACAATGCAAGATGGGGTATTATTGGTAACTTTAGGCCTACAACCAAATTCTAGGACACCAAATTATTTTGTATGATATTATCCATAATGATGGAAGCTAAAACCAATCCTAGATCTTGAAATTGTGAGTGAACAAAGATTTGTCTTCATCCTATATGTAATATATGGTGAAAAGCAATAAATACGGAGTTGTAGAGGTGGGATTATTGACTTGAACATTTGTGTCTATGGAGAGTTATTATTATTCAATGGGATGGGATTGAGCCATCTTAGAAAGCATGGCCTAGAAAAATAATTCTTTTGTATAATACTATCCATAGTGATGGGAGCTAACAGATATTTGATCTTGCAATTTTGAGTGAACAAAGATTCTTCTCCATCATCTGTGTAATCTATGGTAAAAAATGCTAAATACAAAGTTGTAAGGGTGGGACTCTTGGCTTTAACATTTGTGTCTTTGGAGAGTTATTATTCTTAAATCATAATGGCTTAAGCCATCTTAGGAAGCATGGCCTAGAAAACATTCCACTCATCATCTAAATCCCCATTATATTTTTTATAGGAGCACCATCTCCTCTTCTTTTGTGCGTCAATAATAGGTGTTGTATTGGGAGACATCATGTTTTGTCCACTACTATGGGTGTACTATGGGTTGGCCCTTGGAAGTGGTAAGGGGTTGAGAAGAGGAAACCAATTTTAGATAGCTTAGCCTCTATTTTGGAAGCATGCTTAAAGGCGTGATCTAAGAAATAATATATATTACTAATTAGGCTCAATTCTTTCCCAAAAATTCCACCTCAATTTGGAAACATGCATGCATGTCACTAGGTTGTCAAAGGGGGAATCTATTTAATGGAGGGCTTATGTAAAACAACTTAAGAAGAACCACTTTGGATTAGAAGGGAGGATGATGTTCTAACTTAGTCACGACTTGGTCAAAGAATCCCACAATGGGAGATAACTCTCCAACTTTGGGTGTAAAGCAATATTTGTGGAAGAAAACCAAGAAGAAGTGGTTTGATGGTGAAAGGCCCTGTCAAAGTTTAAGGCTCCTCCCAAATCAAAAGTTTATATGTGGTTATCTTTTGGGAATTTCTTCACAAAGACAATATACATGGTCCCAGTTGTTATGCTCTATGCAACTGGGAAGTAAAAATTATTTTTCATCTCTTAAAAAGTTGTGACCAATATGTTGAAGAATTTTAGGTAGAAATGGATGAGTTAACATGTTGTAAGGAGGATGGAAAGGGAATATTGTAGATGAGTGTATGAATAACTAGGTGCAAATGAAGGAGTTAAAAGTTCTTATAGGTATTCCCTTAATGGTATCCTATGGAATATGGTTAGCTAGAAACTCAAACATCTTTCTGTTAGGATTATAACGAGCAACACTAACATAATAATGAGCTAGAAATAAACACATCAAGCAACATTCAAGATAGACACACAATATACCCTGGAAACCCCATGCAGGGAAAACCAGCACCAATGAAGATCTTCATTACATGGCCAAAATCGGCCATTTGGGCCAAGCGAGCTAGTCACCACTCACCTCCAGGCCTCTATACAATGGAGCCTCCTGAAGCCTTATAAAGGCTTAATCACATGCAATACCATGGGACAATACCATGGGCTACAACAAACCATGTGCCCAAACCATGTGCAAGACCTAAACCACCTTTGACTTAATCCCGAGTCAAGGTTAACCCTAACAATCCCCCCTTTAAACTTGACTTGGAGTAATCACCAACTCCCCTCAAATATTTCCCGAGGAATCTTACATACACCCCCCTATCACCTAGGTCTATCTCCCGACTTTACCGGTGAGTTACCAGGGGTATGCATGCCTTACCAGGTCTTACAGCCATATGCCCATTTACATGCAAACCGCTCCATTACATTTTTTTTTCATGTGCCTTCATGGTGACTACACCATCACCATCCGTTGCTTCATCCTCTCGCTTTCCATGCTCGCTTCCTTGCTCGTCTTTTGCCATGCTCCCTTTGTACCTACATCCAAACTCTGTCATTGATGTCCATATAAAGAAAAATCCATCTACCGGATTACATGGGTCATCGGCCGCTGTAACCGCCAGTTCTCTAGGAATTCTCTTCACATACATGGCTCATCAATCTTGGTCCCAAAACTGAAAATAAACCATCTCACATTTCTCCCGCAATCAAAGACTCAACCTCTCCAATCCACATCAAGCTAGGCTACGAGTACACCTGCCACCCTTGTACCTACCTAGTGGTTCATTCCACACTTGATGCAACATCCCTTCTTTGAGCATAAGAGGGATACCTTGTGCTTTTAGCATCCAGAGAAATCCAAACTTGCCTACTGCTAAGTTTCACATGGACCAAAAAATTACTGCTAGGGTGTCGGGTACCACCGAACATGCACCCCACAATTTGATTCAACATAGAAACACCAACAAGCATAACCAAGCCAAACCATGGCTTTGATACCAGTTGTTAGGTTAAAACGAGCAATACAATATAATAATGAGTGAGAAATAAACATTAAAACAAGCAACCACATATAGACACACAATATACCCTAGAAACCCCACGCAGGGAAAACCAACACCAATGAAGATCTTCATTACATGGCCAATACCGGCCATCCGGACCAAGTGAGCTAGCCACTGCTCACCTCCAGGCCTCTTTACAATGGAGCCTCCTAAAGCCTTATAAAGGCTTAATCACATGCAATACCATGGGACAATACCATGGGCTACAACAAACCATGTGCCCAAACCATGTGCAAGACCTAAACCACCTTTGACTTAATCCCGAGTCAAGGTTAACCCTAACACTTTCAAGACCTGGCAATTCCATATTTCCAATGCCCATCTTAAATCATAAGAATCTTTAAAACTCGAAAGCATTTCACAAGAAGGTAAAAACAGGATATCAAAGCATCCTCCAAATTTTAAGTTTAAGGCTTGGGTATATTTTGATGGTGTTACCAAAGGGAATCTTATTATGGTTGGGTAGGAGGAATTTTATTTTGAATGATTCTCATTATTTCAAATTTAAAGCTAGCATAGGTGGTGGTTCAAATAACTATGCAAAATTGTTGGCATTGAAACCTTTAATGAATGTAGTAGTAGATAAGGGTGACAAAACTATATATGTTTGGACACCTGATGATGTTAATAAATTGGATGATAGGTTTGGCTAGGATAGTCAATATGATTCTTCAATCAATTATGGAGTAGTTGAAGAAAATGAAGCAAGTCTTCTAAATATTGTCATTCCATCATGTGTATAGAGAACCTAACTTGGATTCAAACACCTTGTTTAAAGAAGGTTTGTAGCTAGATCATTTGGTAGGCTTTCTTATGGAGAAAGGGGAGGAAATCAATGAACTAAGATGTTAGTTGACAATCAATGGGTTGTGATCAACTAGCCTAAATGAATGGAGGGTTTGAAAAGGTATGTTTTTGCTTATTTACTTTTTTCAACAATACAATTGTGTTATAGTTTTATTGTGTGATGACCTTTGCCTTTACTATGGAAACATTGATGCTAGAGAAATTAGGTGAAAAGCATGGGTAAATCCTTTTGGTAGAGGGTTAAAATTTTATTTTTTGGAGAAATACTATGAATATGCGGAAGCATTATGAATTTGAAACTATTGAGTGTTTGTAAGCCTTAAAGTTTTTATTGAATATCGAGGGCTATAAATGGATTTATCTATCCCTTGGGGATATTCTATTTTTGAATGTTGATCAAGCATATGTAGACAATATACTTGTTATATTTACTAAGAAGTGATGACTTTTTTTCTAGGTAAGTAAAATATTGAGTAGTTCCTTTTGTCTACAAGCCTCACTTAGTAAAGCTCACTTGTTAACATGACTTATTGTACAATTTTTAAAATATATATGTTGTGTTTTATTATTGTTTGACTACAAAATTAATGAAATGTAGCCTTTCCTTTCTTCCCCTTCTTTCTTTTTATATGTATTTCATTTAGCCACTAGTTTGTAGTGAATGGAGGCTCACTTTTTTTTTTCCCCCCAAAAAAAAAGATCACAGCCTGAATTATATTAACTCAAAGGCCTTATTGTTCATTGATAATGGTAGCCTTACATGGATTTACTTCAGTCATTAACTTATAACAGTTGCATATTGTTCAGAATGCACTCAAAATACAATCATATACTTATACCAAAATATTTCATACAAACGTCGCTAGTCAAAATTATTTTAGATACATCCTATATGTTAATCCAACCCACAGAGCCCATATGATATGGGCATCTTCTTAAAATCTATGCTTAGAAAGATGGACAGCTTGTTGGTTCCTTTCACATTAGATGCGCTTAAATGATACCACCTAGAAAATATTGATAAACATGCAAGTCTCTTCGAAAATGAGCAAGAGATAAATATTCTTTGGGGGATTTTGGTGAACTAACCAATCTATCACAAGGAGCGAATCGCCAAGACTTGAAGTTTTGTACAGCCGATTTGGGATTCTAGTTTTAATACCATTAATGAAACACTAACCTTGGCCTTATTGTTAGATTCAATGCCAAGGAAGGATAAGAATTGGTAGTAATGGTTTTCATATACAAATAATACGCCATCGGTGTCCCTAATACAAGGCTTTCCTTGTGCAGTCCCATCAAAAAAACCCCAAGGTATCGATGAATCAATTTGTAATTCATTTTTAGTCATTATGGGCTTGTTCCTTTGAATCTATGGAAAATACTGAAGAATAGCAAGGATTTTAACTACCTAAACCTGTGGTGGGATGTAAATGTCCTCAAATATTCTTGTTATGAGCTAGCCATGCTCCCCAAATGAGTAACAATTGTAATGCTTGGATCTCCTTATTAGTAGGATTATAAAGCCATCCTTTGATGATTGCTTCAAAATTTTGACCATCCCAAGAAAAAAAATTCTTGTGATTGTAGAGACATATTTCCACATATCAGCAATGTATGGGCATTCAATGAATATATAATCAATATAATCACCATCATTGTGGAACATAGAACATCGACTAGGACCTATACCCATGAAGTTAAATAGATGATCCCATACATGTATTTTTCCAATGAGGGTAAGACATAAGAATATGATGTTCTTAAGAGGATAGTCAATGTTCCAAAAGGTATCCTACCACCATGTAGGCTCAGTATGGTCCTGTTCATCCTTGATGATATGATATCCCAGCTTAGTCTAATATTGGCCTCTCGATGGATTTTTAGTCCAGAGAATGGAATCCTTGTGATTGTCCAGGTAGATCTTGCAGGTTTTCAAAGTATCAATGAACCTATTCCATATTATGGTCTCCTCCCTTGTAAATATGATAAATTCAACATTATACCATTCCACATGGGTCGAAGTGGAATGAATAGAATCTTTGATATGCTATAAGAAAATGAAATGAAATGGTCGGTCATATTCATAGGAATCCTGTGTGTTATGCCATTTCCTATCCAAGCATCAAACTCGGTTCTGATAGTTCTGCCACTGCCTATCTTCCATGAAATCTAGTCTCCAATGATTGGGTATGTTGAAATCATGCCCTTCCACATGATGGATGTGTTTTGTGCATACAGGTGTGGAGATATGATCCAGTCATGACTGGACTTAGGGTACAAATATTTCTAGTGAATCACTTTCGTCCACAACCCAGTATGAGTAATAATCCTCCACATTCCTTTGAAAACAAGGGCTTTTGAGAAACTGTGGTGGTCTTTGAGCCCCCATACAACTAGTTCTTTTGGTAGAGTGATCTTATCCCATGAGACCCGGTGGAATGATTTCAAATCTTTATCTTACCTCCATAACAAATTGAAACTAAGATTGTGAATACAGTCCATGACCCCCATGAGGAATGTGTGATATGGTAATCCAATAGACAGGTGAGCCCTCAAGAATAGATTTTAGGAGGGTTAGTTTTCCAACATGCGAAAGCCATTGGTTACAACCATGATTCGACTTTTTCTCCACTTTGTTAAATAGCCAGATCTAGAATTTTTTGAGATATTCATTGGCTTTGATTAGAAAACCTAGGTAGTGAATCCCATCTAAAACATAACCTATATCAAATTCAAAAATACTATTGATCCATTCAATAATATCAGGTTTGATATTGTTCAAAGTGAATAGGGAAGATTTCCACAGATTTCAAACCATTCCAGTAGCTGCTTGAAATAATTCATTGATGGTTTTCAGTTTATTTAACTCCCTTCTTGACCCATCAGAGAAAATAAATATATCATCAATGAATAATAGGTGTTTTATATAAACAAATCCTCCAAAATGATAACCCCTAAGAGTATCATTGGTTCTGGATCGATTAATTAATATGCTCAAACATTATATGATAAGATTGAATAATAGGGGTGTGAGCGGGCAATGTTTCCTGAGTCCCCTTTCAGGTCTGAAGAATCTGGAAGCCGAACCATTGATAAGGAAAACAAAACTCGTGGATTGAACACATGAAAGCATCCAGTTCACCATAACCAGGTCAAAACCTAACTGAGTGAGAGCCAATCTAAGACAGGTTTAGTTGACTATGTCATAAGCTTTAGAAAAATCAGCTTTGATCACCACAGTGGATTCCTTTTAATCTTTGCAGAGTGTAGGACTTCCTGAGCAATGACAATGGCATCATGAATTTGACACCCCTCAAGGAATGCAAATTGTTTAGGCGAAATAGAATTAGATAAGATACCCCTGATATGTTGGCAATGGTCCTCACAATGGCCTTATAAATACAGTTATATAAAGAGATATGATGGAGTTGATCCATCCTCTTGACATGGTCATCTTTTAGAATCAAAGTGATGGATGTAGAGTTAAAGGAAGCCAATATTGTGCTCGTTTTCCTAGATTCTTCAACCACAAAAAGTAAATCTTCACCTATGACATCATTCATACCTGTGTAGAATTCCACTGGGCATCTGGCAGGGCAAGGGCTTTTGTCACTGTGCATAGCTTTAAGAGCCATATTGAGTTCTTATTTGGTTATAGGTTCTTTGAGAATAAGGTTTTGTTCCTCATAAACAATGCATGAGAGTTGAGAAATAACCCAAGTCCAAGTAATGGAGGCTCACTTAAGTCCAAGCACTTTTCATTTTCTAAATTGGATGAAGACAACAAACCCTTCTTTGAATCCAAAGCGTTTAAATCATAATGCCTCTTCATTTCACAATAGGTATTTCTGGTTAAAAATCCATGTCATAATTCTCAAAGGAAGGGTTAGGTGCCTTAGCCAATGTTGTAGTGGAGAATCATTTTGCGTGTTCGTTTAGAGTTACCTTTGTAGGTTTCTTCTACATGGTTTTTTGGAACTATCTTTGGAATTTTCTTCTATGTTGGTCATCCTCTTTTAAGTTTATTACTTTTAACTTTTCCTTAGAAATATTTGGTCCTTTAAACGACTAGTTTGTTGACAAATCCTACATAAAAAGTAGTTTTTACAATCTAAAACTTTAAACCATTTATAGTCTCCATTTTATGTATACCATGATATGATAAAATAGATCTTCACCTATATCAACATCTACACATAATTCCACCCAAAATGTTTATATTGATAAGTCCTTACAAACAAGGGAGATACATGAAGTCCATATCCACATCACAACTTTTAAAGAAAAAGTTAAATACCTTAACTAATAGTATAAGTGACAAACACACTAAACCATTTGTACTCTCCATTTTCACTATATCATGATAATAAACATTTAATTACATCAACCTCTACAAATAATTATATCAAAAAGTTTACATTAACAAGATTCATGTGGTGGCAATGTCCCCGACATTGCCACCAACTATTGCAATATGGGAAATGTTGTATTGTCATGCTGCAAAAAATTGAAGTACTAAATGATTATGAAGTTCAACAATTACACATCCCAACAATTATTTTATTCTCAGCATTCAAATTCCTTGTAGATATTTTGAACTGGTTTGTAATGTCCTCATCTGATTAGGCATTGAGGACCCAAACCGCTAACCTATGTGATTCCTGTGGGTTTGAGCGGTTACTGACAGTTAGGGAATCAACTAAAGACTGATGGCATCTACAGAAAATCTAGGGCATCAATATGTTATCACCATTAGGTCAAAGAGGGCCACCGGGGCCAAATTCCACTGTCATGCATGACATCTAAGCATTATTTGATGATGCATGCACCCATTTAAGTCTCCTTGCACATGCATGCAAGTCAACTGCAAATTAGAAATTAAAGTGACCTAATTAGGTCAAAAGTTAGGGTTTTCGCAGCTGAAAGTTATAAAAGGAAGATAAAATGAAAGGAGACTTACTTTTGATGATTATTGATTTTGGAGGTCTTGAGTAGTAGCACAACGTGCGGCCACAGTAGTTGGGGTTGGAGACATCGTCTTCAACTAACGAGGCTTTGGCAATGAGATATCTGCCCTAGTCTCATCCAGGGTAAGCCATCCAGGTTCACCATCTGCTCTTCAATTTATTCACAGTTATCCAGTAACCATCGGAGATTGTTTGCAGGGGCATGTGTGCAGCCATGAAGGGTTTTCAGCTGGAAAGACCAAATCATTCACTGGGTCTTCAGATCTCAGTTTACCTTCGAAACCCAGGCACCATTCTCATCATCGGTATCATAATCCAGTACCCGGTGATTATCAGATCTGGTCTTGCTCATCTTGAGCAGTTATCATCCATTTCGGGATAAGGGGGGCATGAGCAGCTGAACCTGCAGAACAATTCACTAGCCTGCCTAGAGACCTCAGAATTTCTGCATGTGCTGGGCATTCTCTCCGGCACGGGAAGACTATCAATCCTGTAAATTCTCAGCTTCATCGGACACCTCCGTCACTGAAAACGTCACCCTTAGCTGATTTGGGGTTCGTGCTGCTTGGGTATCTCCTACATAAAAAGTAGTTTTTACAATCTAAAAAATTGGGGACCTTCACAGGTGCCTTCTGGTAGGAACTATTCATATTAGTGGGGACCAAATTGGCTACCAGCATGAGTTATCATCCCCAAAGCGATGGACAAACTGAAATTGTCAACAAGTGGATTGAAGGATATCTGAGGAACTATGTAACAGGGTAGCAATGAACCTGGATTAAATGGCTACACTTAGGGGAGTACTGCAACAATACTACATATCACATGTCTATTAGGATGACACCTTTTAAGGCATTATATGGCTATGAGGACTTAGACTATGCAGATTTAGCATTCAGAGATAGTAGGGCTCCTAAAGCAAAGGATTGGATACAGGACAGTCAGGGTATTCTTAAAATCTTGAAGGAAAACTTACAGATAGCCCAGAATCAACAGAAGTTATATGCAGACAAACACAGGGTTGAGCGGAGCTTTGAGGTAGGGGATTTGGTATACTTAAGGCTCCAACCTTACAGACAGTCTTCACTTCAGAAGAAAGGAGCAGAAAAGTTTAAACCTCGCTTCTATGGACCCTACAGAATTATCAGGAAGGTGGGAGAGGTGGCACATGAACTAGAACTACCACAGGAAAGTAAAATTCACAATGTATTCCATGTGTCCAACCTGAAAAAGACCCTTGGGCAACACATTGCTCCATCAATAGAATTACCTCCTTTAGATGATGAAGGACTACTGATACTGATTCCTGAACGGATCATACATACTAGAGAAAGGAAACTCAGGAACCGAGTAATTAGGGAATACTTGGTTCAATGGAAAGAACTACCGCCAGAGGATGTTCATGGGAAGGTGAACAAGTACTGCAGCATCCCAGTTTGCAGTTGCTTGAGGACAAGCAATCTCAAGCGGGGAGGACTGTAATGTCCTCATCTATTTAGGCATTGGGGACCAAAACCGCTAACCTATGTGATTCATGTGGGTTCGAGTGGTTACTAACAGTTAGGGAATCAACTAAGACTGATGCCATCTACAGAAAATCTAAGGCATCGATATGTTATCACCATTAGGTCAAAGAGGGCCACCGAGGCCAAAGGCCACCATCATGCATGACATCTAAGCATTATTTAATGATGCATGCACCCATTTAAGTCTCCATGCGCATGCATGCAACTCAACTGCAAAATAGAAATTAAAGTGACCTAATTAGGTCAAAAGTTAGGGTTTTCGTAGTTGAAAGTTATAAAAAGAAGATAAAGTGAAAGGAGACTTACTTTTGATGATTATTGATTTTGGAGCTCTTGAGTAGCAGCACAACATGCGGCCACAGTAGTTGGGGTTGGAGACGTCGTCTTCAACTAACAGGGTTTTGACAGTGAGATATCGGCCCTATTCTCATCCAGGGTAAGCCATCCAGGTTCACCATTCGCTCTTCAATTTATTCACAGTTATCCAGTATCCATCGGAGATTGTTTGTAGGGGCACGTGTGTAGCCGTGAGGGGTTTTTAGCTAGAAAGACCAAATCATTCGCTGGGTCTTCAGATCTCAGTTTACCTTTGAAACCTAGGCACCATTCTCATCATCGGTATCATACTCCAGTACCCGGTGATTATCAAATCTGGTCTTGCTCATCCTGAGCAGTTATCATCCATTTTGGGATCAGGGGGGCATGAGCAGCTGAACCTCCAGAACAATTCGCTAGCCTGCCTAGAGACCTCAAAATTTCCGCATGTTCTAGGCATTCTCTCTAGCATAGGAAGACTATCAATCCTGCAAATTCTTAGCTTCATCGGATACCTCCGTCACTGAAAACGTCACCCTTAGCTAATTTGGGGTTCATGCTGCTAGGGTATTGCTGGAAGCAGAAGATACCAGGTCATCTCCGATTAAGCTCTTGATGCATGCATATTCTCTCAGGAGCATTCCAGCCAGCTTATCAGTGGTAAGTGTTCATTTTATCCTACAAACCCTAACCCTAATTTTAACTATAAAATAAGGAATTTTGCATGGCAGTTTGCATGCCCGACTGTTTCAGTATATTTGCATAGAATTAGAAAATATCAGGATTTGGGATATTACATGGTTCAAAAATCAAAGCCGTCTAAGGATTCTAACCATAGACAGACATACCACCCACAACATTTTGGCATTTTTACCCATCACAATACTGAAAATCCTGTAGAAAACCACACTAAAAACTCGAAAATCAATTGTCAAATCGATACACAAAACTGGCCCTCAAAATAGCACATTCCCAAAGCTTATGAAGCTCACGCTAAAACTTAAAGCGATGGCATTTTTATGGGTTTTAAGTCATTTTGCAGACCATGTTATTACCCAAGTAGATATTTTTGTATTTGGAGATACTTGAAAACATTAAAAAATGGACCACTTGACCTTTCAACAAACCTCCTTATGCCAAGTGTCTTAATTTCAACATGCCAATGATTTCTTCATGGATTATAACAAGTCTTCCATCATCCCATGTTGTTTGCTTTCATAAAGCATTCCTTCATGTTATGTTCACAAGCTACAACAATAAATCCACTTCAAAATATATGCAAGATAATTTATTTTTGTTTTAATATCATTAAAGGGATTGTATAAATTACATCCGTGGACCAGAAATTAACGACCACAATAAAGAATTCCAAGGATTAAATTTCCCAGAAAGCATTTGAGTTTATAAGATTGAATTAAGTATTAAGGCCAATTAGTAATTTATGTTATATGTATGGAACCTGCATATATTTTTGAATCAGAGTCTCAAGGAGTACGTTGTAGAATGCACCAATCTCCTTTAGAGCAATGTCTTATTGGAGAGTAAAACATTGAAATTGCACTATTTAGGTTTTAATAGTTTGGTGCCTAAGAATAACAAGGCCGAGGAGATATTTATTGTACTTTCTGAGTGTTTCTGGTCTCATAAATTAAGATGACATGAACTTTGAGATTGGCTTTTAAGCATCTTCATAAGCCAACGCATCTGTCGTGTTTAAGCATAACCGAGCAAGTAACCCTGAGAAAGTTGTTAAAGGCATCGAGCTACCATGGCTATCTTTTGAGTGGTAGAGAACTAGGGTTCGTTTTGAGTTTAAGGCATGGAGTGTGTTACAGCTTGCAATGGTGGCGGTACCCTACTGATCCACCATTAACCCTATATCACCGTGAACATTATGATCTTTACAACGATCAATAAAGTAGCCCTGGCCTTACCCTGACATGACCTGTTGCTCTATACATGAAAGTGGTCTTAATTAATTAGCTCATGCAGAGCCATGATTTTAATAACGACATGATGATCTCAGCCCACCGCCACGTCTTGGGCACCATTTTACGAGGCTGAGATCATCTGTACGAGCCAATATGATTTAAGAAAAATAGTTAATAAAATAATAAAAAAATTACAGCCTATATCCTTGACTTTAGAAATACAAAATTTCACTTCCATCAACATGAATAATACCACCTTCATAAAAACTATATTGTCCCTCGTCAAAGACATAATAAGTTATTATAAAGAAGGGAGTGATATGAAGTTCATATCCACATCATAACTCTCAAAGGAAAAGTGAAATACCTTAGCTAATAGTATAAGTGACAACCACGCTAACTTACCCTCTCCACTTTTTATGTAGCATGATGATATGACAAAGTAAACCTTCACTTACATCTAAATGCACATAATTCCAAAAACAAATTGCATTGATAAGTCCTTACAAATAAAGTGTCTTATACCATGATATGATAAAGTAAACCTTCATTTACATCAACATGTACACATAATTCCAACAAAAAGTTTATATTTCCAAGTGCGTAGTCTAAACATTTGAGGATTTCGAATGGATTTTTTTAAATTTTTTTGGCATGATTTTGAAAAAATCCCCAGAAATTTTTAAAATTTTTTGGTTATAGTTGTCAAACTATGATATTTTAGGTGCTCATGGGTTTTCGACGATGTTGAAATTGCCATTAAAACACAATTTAATAGATATTTTTGCAAAATAAAAAAACATTGGATTCGGCGAAAAGCCTTGTCCTGGCCAAATTGTCAAGACGTATCCAAGTCCTTACAAACCATATCAACATCACAAGACACCAAGTCTATATCCACGTGTTGAGGCCTGGAAAATCGCAGGCAACAACAGCAAGGGATTCTCCCCAGTAAACGTTCCCAACTAGCCCGTTACTGTTTGGTATGGGGAATCTGTCCGGTTTGCAGTCCGGCTACCGTAGGTCAAGTAACAAAAATAAAAGGTTTTACCAGTTGCGGCCCGATCCACCGTGTATGCTTTAGTTTTTTATATTTAAGTATGAGATGCAAGTGCCTATCTAAGAATGTAGATTGATAGAGAATACGAGGAGCGGTCACAATGTGATGCACAGGTTACCTCTCGTCTTAAACTCTATTGCATCTAAATCACACACAGCAAGAAATTAAAACTACCTACCTAACCTATCCCTAGGGAGCAAGATTATCATTCATTAATGAGTAATGTATTTTGTACATGCATTACGAAAAATCACATATAGTTGATACTTCTTTCAAAACACATGAACATTTAAAGATATTTGAACAACCAGATAGCCAATTGTTTATGAACAACATTCATTACTCATAGTGGAAAAGTCATAGAATAAACTAGATAGCATTCATACAAGAACATAGGTTCAAAGAGTTAGAACGATCTCATAGTTCATGGACACAAAACTGAAAACAAAATAGTTCACTTTTAGCAAATCCATGGCACAACATTTGAAAAGTTCCACAAAGCTTTCTCCAATAGGAAACTTGTAATTCCTTTATGCAAAAGGAAATAGTTCTTCTTACATCAAATTCTCACAAATCTGTCTGGGAAAAAGTCCTTCTATTCCCTCTAATTCTCCTATATTTATACAAACAGCAAAACCTTTGGGTTGCCCCCCCAGGTGACCTTTGGGCTCCCCCAACCGTTTAATCTCACAATTTTGTCCTTTGTGAGTGCTCATGATTCATACAATACGTTACATTTTAGATTAAGATTTACAAGCACTTTCTAAAAAGGGACCGGCTTGGTAACTGATGAGCCATTTCCAAGCCTGGACCTCTGTTGCTATCAATTCTGTTCAATAACCTGTTGATCTCAACCTTTCACTATCTTCCTCTATGAGCAACATCTTTGCTTCTGACTTTTCTTTTAGAGACGTCTTCTTCACAGCAGCAATCATCAAATTGGATCTGAAAAATCTTCTAAGTCTGTCTGCAGTTAAACGAAAAACTCAACATTAATATGGACAGCATTCAAGAAAGCGTAAACCACATTATTAATGAGACTAAGCATCAAACATGCGACCCTGCACTGTGTTCTCATTAAAAAAAAACCCAACAAGAATTAGAAACACCACCGCCCCCCAAAAAAAGGGTAAAAACTCACAAAACGGAGGGAAAAACCATTATTGGTGGTTTGAATCATTAAAGCATCGGCAAGATAGTTTTATTCACAGCTGCAACGGTGGGCTTCAGACAGATAATGAGTTCCGTGAGATCATTAAGTCTATCGACGTCGGAAAGACTAAATACTAAAGCATCCGGCGGAAAAAAACTCCTTGTCGATGAATGGAACGACATAAACGTCAGGTGGTTAGTTCACTAAAACGCCGCAACGGCGGAAAACGTATAGACTATGGCTTCCGTAATCAAATGAAAATCGTTGGTGGTCGGAGGTTCTCAGAACTAGCGGATAAAAAGCTAATACCCCCTAAGTATCCCCTTTAGGTGATGGTCACCAGCTAAATTAAGTACAAACAATATCTATCTCATTCACTGTCCCATCGATTCAATTGTTTCCCAATTCAGTCCAGATAAACCAACTAAGCAGCGGAAAGATAATTTACTAGAAAGCCGCAACGACGGATGTCAAACCAACTACAGGTCTTGGTAATCATAAAACCATCGACGATCGGAGTAGTTATATGGTGGACGTTTAGTTCGCTCAGGAGCCGCAATGGCGGAAAGCAATCAGACTACAGATTTCGATCAAAGTCAATTGGCTTCCAATAGTGTTAAAACAACAAATCAGAATTTAAACAATTTATCAATGAACCCAAGGAATCGACGGAAATCAAAACTAACCATCGACGAAAAGAACAATTACATGTCGGATGGTTAATCCGCTAAAGGGCCGCAACGTCGAAACATGATTAGACTATGGACCCCACAAAACATGAAACCCTCAGCGATTGGAACAACCAAAGGTCGTGCATTGGCGAAACAAAAGACTAGTCCCCCGATCAAATGTCCAATACAGTTTCGAAAGCGAAAAGAGAAAAACTTTTTAAAAAACTCGCGGAATCGGCAAAGATAATGGCTTCCGTTGGAGTGCTTGCAGTCTGCCAGCCGCAACGGCGGCAACACAAAGGACTATTATTCCAACCATGATGAAACAAAAACACCGAAATAAAATAAAACAAAAAAGCGTGTCGGCAAACAACATGGCTTTGGATCGGGTCATTCATTATTTAGCTTCCGCAACGGCGGCTGCGTAGAGAACTACGACCCCGATTCATTGTTCAAATGACTTCCGACAGCGAAAACCAAAACCCCAAGTTCAAGTCAAACAAAAAGTAGTCATTCATCGTCCTTAATTCAACCTCACAAGATTCAAATTAGCAGAAGACAACAGAGTTCAGCAATCCAAAACAAAACCAAGCAAGACAAAATTTAAAAGGAGGGTCCAAAATTTTCGAAAAATTTGGGAAATAGTTGCAGCTGCAACAATTGGCGACTACCTGGTGAACCCAGATCTCTGGACAATTTCTTCCTTAAGTAACAGACTGTTTGACAATAAAACCAACATGTTGAATTCTTATAGATGTCTAGATTTCCCAAATGGCAAAAATATCTACTTTTAATCGTTGATGATAGTCCAATTTAGGAGAATGGAAACCAAGATTTCCAAGTCAAGATAACTCTTTTGGGGCCAGGAAGATGAGTTTCATTTTTTACCTCTGTCTTCAGGTAGCTTCCAGCTTGGACACCATAGGATTGTAACATATGGTAAACAGAAATATTCATTTGTTCCTCATTCCCATGCCATTTTGCACTGTTTTGTGCTTTTGGACTTTTGTCCTTTCATTTGAGTCCTCCTGCATGCCTTTCTTTCTGAAATTTTTTATTCAGGCTCCTCTATCCATAGTGTCCTTTTGTGTGAGAGATGCACTTAATTTCCAGCTCACGGACGGAGAAGAACTTTTGGCAATTTTGCACTCATATAGTTCATTACTTTGTTTTGATACATATTGCTTTCATAGGAGTTTTGAATCTTATTTTCCTTTTGGCTTTCAATTCTTGGCATGGGATCATTTATATATAATATATTGTTTACCCTGCTTCCTTTCCATGGGTCTTTTGTTGTCACTCCTTAGGACATTTTTAAATGTGAGATGGACGGAGCCTCGAAATAGTATTCTAGACTTTTTGATCCTGAGTTATTTTACAGGGATTAAGTAGGACTTCAATGTATTCATAGCCATTCAGGAAAACTGTTCAACTAGAAGAAATTCGTTCAAATAAAACAATAGTACACAGTCTTACACTCGAGGACTTTAGTTAATCCAGAATTCTGATGCCCTCCATGCAACCAAAAGTTTGCCTCTTTTTATTGAAATCAATAAAAATCTAAACTAAAAACAAACAAAAATAAAGTAAACCAAAAATAAACAACCAAATCAATTTATTTAAGTACAAGATAATTCAAGAAATAAAAATCAAGACAAATAAACATAAAATTTGAGAACTAAACCACTAACTGTTCAGTCCTTTGCCCACCCCTATAAATCTGGCAACTTGTAAGTTAAGGGGCTAGGTTTGACTACAAAATGAAAAAGACCTAACCATTATCTAATTCTACTGTACTTAAATCAAAAAATACATCTGCTATTTTACAATCAATCTCATCAGCCTGTGAAAATCGAAGGAGATCGGGCTGGGTGTCTAATATACTGCTAGCTTCTTTTGCTTGGTGATTTCTCGGTTCTAGCTCAATTAGATGATTTCCCAACACAGAATTCACTGGTTCATTTTTTTTCTTCCAATTGTGTAACATTGTGCTTCATGTGGGGCTCTCTTAATATTTTAATTTGGTTTGGAATTCCCTTCTGAGGCAACCACAAGTGTGACCAATCTGAAGCAAAATACCCATTTAGTCTTGCTGACCAGTCTCGATTCAAAATAAGTCCATAGCCATCAGGTATGTCTGCTACTACAATATCAATGTACTGACATACCTTTTTATTTGCAGATAAGCAAATCATCACATCTTCCATTTCTCTGACTACTTTCACATTGATTCTGTCTGACTGAGTAACCTGCCAGTCAGTAGGTTTAGGTTGTCCATTAATCTTTTTGCAGACTGCAAGTGGCATAACATTGACAGATGACCCTGAGTCTACTAAACAATTGTGCACATTATGGTTTAAAATCTTAAGAGTCAAGAGGAATGGTGGGCTTTTAAACCTAGTCTTACCTCCCGCACTTGCTTCAACAATTTCTTCTACAGGTTGGTTGTTGGTGGGAAGTTCTTCCTTTAGTCCTTCAGGTGCTTTGAGATCTTCTTTGACATTACCCACTTTATCTTCAATGTTGACGTGTTTCGGATCTTGACTGCTAATGGTAAGTTTAAGTATTTCATCATCTGTGTTGTTCTTCTGTATTTTCTTCATATTGTCTTGAAATTTCTTAATCTTTGGAAGTATTGAATTGTCTTTGTTTAACAAATCTTGGATTTTATTTGTCACGTTTGTTTCCAATATCTCCTCATGTTTTAGGGTACCTTCGTCTTCTGTATCAAAAAGTGAGACGCAGTCCCATACCATGAGAGCATCATCTTCTTATTTATCTATGGATTTATTACCCTTTTCCTCCTCCTCATCGGCTTCTGTTAGTTTAGAATCCAATAGCTGATTCATTACTAATGTCATTGAATTTATCCATTGAGGGCAATTTTTTTCAGAAAGGGGTTGTTGATGAACGATGCAAAATTTATCCATACCCACCTCTGTTAAGTTCATTGATGCAGGACTGTGTAGAGGAGGTTTAGATTGAGAGTTGTCCTCTCTCCTTTTATAGTAAGGCTTATAAGATTTCTGAGCCTCTTTTTTCTTTTCCAAATCTATTATTCTGTTAAATAGTTTCTGCATCATTTTCAACATTCCTTCAAAGTCATGTGACTGCTCCTCCTTAGGTTTAGATAGTAATAAGGCTTTCTTACCAAAAAAAATTTCTCCCGACTGTTTAGGATAATCTTCTATGCTCTCTTTTTCAGCTTCCACTCTCTCCACCTCTTCATATCTTTCTAACAACGTAGGTTTGACTTGCATCTTGGCAAACATGGCCAAGTCAGGCCCTAAAGCTGAAGTATAGTATTTGATCAGAACTTTATTACATGGTTTATCAGTTGCAGAAAAAATTCTTAAGATAAGTAGCAAACCTTTGGGTGAAACTATGCACTTTCTCTTTTCTTTCTTTCTTTAAAGCACACAACCCTTTCATTAGAGCTGCGTGAGTTTTATGGGCTGCATATTTATTTCTGAATATCCTTTCAAAAGTGTCCCAGTCTGGGATTGAGTTTGCAGGCAGAGCAAAATACCATGAGGCTACTGCTACTTTCAGGGTATGTGGAAATAATATGCAAACTACATCTTCATGATCTCCAACCTTTAGCCCTTCTATCGCCAAGTAAAAGCTTTGCAAATGATCATCTACTAAAATCTTTTCACTTGGGTCAAACTTGGGCAGCATTTTCTCAAAAGCCTAAGGTAAGTCATGCAAAGGAGGTGTTAGGTTTAGAGGTGACCTAGCCTTCCAAGCAGATGGTTGATTTGGTGGGTTGGGTGGCTGGTTTGCATTTACGCCTGCCATGAGTCTGGGTGGAGAGTGAGGTGGTGAATGAACAGGAGTGTTAACAGGTGAACCGTAAGGTGTATTTGGGCCTACTTGATTCAAAGGCTGTACAACTTCCTGTAAGGTTGTTTCTACAAGTTCTTCCAAATATCCAACCAACACTGAGTCTTCCAATATAGGACGGTCTTTCTTTTTATATTCTCTTCTAGTTAAGTCAGGGATAATTGGTAATCCTCCAATCTTCTTAACATATGCCCTAGTATGTCTTCTCAAATCATTCACTACTTCGTTATCAATAGAATACAAATTCTCTTTACCCTTCTCTTCAGCAATTGGATTGGGAAACAAACTACTTTCAGAACTATCACTGGTGGAATAATCCTAAGAAAATAAGCTTCCTCGGCCAGCCATGCACTGGCGGCCCTCCTTCTAGCGCCAAAAACTGTTGAGGCCTGGAAAATTGCAGGCAACAACAGCAAGGGATTCTCCCCAGTAAACATTCCCAACTAGCCCGTTACTGTTTGGTATGGGGAATCCATCCGGTTTGCGGTCCAGCTACTGTAGGTCAAGTAACAAAAATAAAATGTTTTACCGGTTGCGGCCCGGTCCACCGTGTATGCTTTAGTTTTTTATATTTAAGTATGAGATGCAAGTGCTTATCTAAGAATGCAGATTGATAGAGAATATGAGGAGCGGTCACAATGTGATGTGCAAGTTCTTACCTCTCATCTTAAACTCTCTCGCATCTAAATCACACATAGCAAGAAATTAAAAGTAACTACTTAACCTATCTCCGGGGAGCAAGATTACCATTCATTAATGAGTAATGTATTTTCTACATGCATTACGAAAAATCACAGATAGCTGATACTTTTTTCAAAACACATGAACATTTAAAGATATTTGAACAACCAGATAGCCAATTGTTTATGAACAACATTCAATACTCATAGTGGAAAATTCATAGAATAAACTAGAGAGCATTCATACAAGAACATAGGTTCAAATAGTTAGAACGATCTCACAGTTCATGGACACAAAACTGAAAGCGAAATAGTTAACATTCAGCAAATCCATGGCACAGCATTTGAAAAGTTCCACAAAGCTTTCTCCAACAGGAAACTTGTAATTTCTTTATGCAAAAGGAAATAGTTCTTCTAACATCAGATTCTCAGAAATATATCTGGGAAAAATTCCTTCTATTCCCTCTAATTCTCCTATATTTATATGAACAGGAAAACCTTTGGGTTGCCCCCTCGGGTGACCTTTGGGCTCCCCCAACCGTTTAATCTCACAATTTTGTTCTTTGTGAGTGCTCATGATTCATACAATACATTACATTTTAGATTAAGATTTACAAGCACTTTGTAAAAAGGGACTGACTTGGTAACTGATGAGTCATTTCCAAGCCTGGGCCTCTACTACTATCAATTCTGTTCAATAACCTGTTGATCTCAACCTTTCACTATCTTCCTCTGTGAGCAACATCTCTGCTTCTGACTTCTTTTAGAGACGTCTTCTTCACAGAAGCAATCATCAAACTGGATCTGAAAAATATTCTAAGTCTGTCTGCAGTTAAATGAAAAATTCAACATCAATATGGACATCATTCAAGAAAGCGTATACCACACTATTAATGAGACTAAGCATCAAACATGCGACCCTGCGTTGTGTTCTCATCACAAAAAACCCCAACAAGAATAAAAAACCACCGCCACCCAAAAAAAAGGGTAAAAACTCACAAAATGGCAGGAAAAACCCTTATCAACGGTCTGAATCATTAAAGCAT
The DNA here is from genome assembly GCA_001517045.1 of Pseudotsuga menziesii. Taxonomy (NCBI): domain Eukaryota; kingdom Viridiplantae; phylum Streptophyta; class Pinopsida; order Pinales; family Pinaceae; genus Pseudotsuga; species Pseudotsuga menziesii. Next base: position 240,481 of record LPNX010079838.1, read on the forward strand.
CGGCATGATAGTTTTATTCACAGCCGCAACAGTGGGCTTCAAACAGACAACGAGTTCCGTGAGACCATTAAGTTTATCGGCGTCGAAAAGACTAAATACTAAAGCATCGGGTGGAAAAAACTCCTCGTCGGCGAATGAAATGACATAAACGTCGGGTGGTTAGTTCACTAAAACGCCGCAACGACAAAAAACGTATAGAATACGGCTTCCGCAATCAAATGAAAATCGTCGACAGTCGGAGGTTCTCAGAACTAGCTGATAAAGCGTCGGCAGATAAACCAACTAAGCGGTGGAAAGATAGTTTATTGGAAAGCCGCAACGATAGATGTCAAACCAACTACGGGTCTTGGTAATCATAAAACCATCGGCGATCGAAGCAGTTATATGGCGGACATTTAGTTTGCTCGGGAGTCGCAATGGTGGAAAGCAATCAGGCTACAGCTTTAGATCAAAGTCAACTGGCTTCCGATAGAGTTAAAACAACAAATCGCAATTTAAACGATTTATCAATAAACCCAAGGAATCGGCGGAAATCAAAACTAACCATCAGGTCATTCAAACGAACCATCGACGAAAAGAACAATTACATGTCGGATGGTTAATCTGCTAAAGGGCCGCAACGGCGAAACACGATTAGACTACGGACCTCGCAAAACATGAAACCCTCGGCGATTGGAACAACCAAAGGTCGTGCATCGACGAAACAAAAGACTAGTCCCCCGATCAAATGTCCAATACAGTTTCGATAGCGAAAAGAGAAAAACATTTTAAAAAACTCGCGGAATCGACAAAGATAAGGGCTTCCATCGGAGTGCTTGTAGTTTGCCAGCCGCAACAGCGGCAACACAAAGGACTATTGTTCCAACAGCGATGAAACAAAAACGCCGAAATAAAATAAAACAGAAAAGCGCTTCGACGAAAAACATGGCTTTGGATCGGGTCATTCATTATTTAGCTTCCGCAACGGCAGCTGCGTAGAGAACTACAGCCCCGATTCATTGTTCAAATGACTTCTGACAGCGAAAACCAAAACCCTAAGTTCAATTCAAACAAAAAGTAGTCATTCAGCTTCCTTAATTCAACCTCACAAGATTCAAATTAGCAGAAGACAACAGAGTTCAGCAATCCAAAACAAAACCAAGCAAGACAAAATTTAAAGGGAGGGTCCAAAATTTTCAAAAATTTGGGAAATAGTTGCAGCTGCAACACCACGTCACAACTAACAAAAAAAAATAATCGTCAGCCTAATAACCTTTTTGGAATTAGTTGAGAAGTGTTTTTTTTAATATATTCTAAACTTATTACTTTTAACTTTTTTCCCAAAAAAAATCTTTTAAATTTTTCCAGTGAGGGTAATCCATACGAATAAGATGTTCTTAAGAGGATAGTTGATGTTCCAAATGGTAGTTTGCCACCATGTAGGCTCAGCATGGTCCTCTTCATCCGTGGTGATTTGATATCCCAACTTAGGCTAATATTGACCTCCAAATGGATTTTTAGTCAAGAGAATAAAATCCTCGTGATTGTCCAGTTAGATCTTGCAGACTTTCAAAGAATTAATGAACCTGTTCCATATTATGGTCTCCTTCCCTGTAAATCTAATAAATTCAGCATTATACCATTCCAAATGGGTCAGAATGGAAAGAACTAAATCCTTGATATGATATAAGAAAATGAAACCCCTGTCAATGAGATGATTAATCATATTCATAAGGAGACTTTGTGCTATGTTGTTTCCTACCCAAGCATCAAACCCGATCCTGATAGTTTTGTCATCACCTATCTTCCACGAAATCAAGTCTCCAATGATTGGGTATGCTGAAATCATGGCCTTCCACGTGATGGATGCGTTTTGTGCAGACATGTGTGGAGATATGATCCAGTCATTAATGAACTTAAGGTACAAATATTTCTCGTGAATCACTTTCGTCCACATCCCAGTATGAGTAATAATCCTCCATATCCCTTTGGAAACAACGAATTTTGAGAAACTGTGGTGGTGTTTGAGCCCCCGTCTGCCCAGCTATTTAGGTAGAGTGATCTTATCCCATGAGACCCGATGGAATGGTTTCAAATCTTTATCTTTCCTCCATAAGAAACCAAAACTAAGCTTGCAAATACAATGCATGACCCCACGAGGAATGTGTGCTATGGTAATCCAATAGACATGTATGCCCTCAAGAACATATTTCAGGAGGGTTAGTCTGCTAACACACAAAATCCATTGGTCACACCAATGATTCAACTTTTTCTCCATTTTATTAATTTACTAGATCTAGCCTTTTTTTAGATAGTCATTGGGTTTGATTAGAAGACCTAGGTAGCGGATCCCCTGTGAAAGATCATAAATATCAAATTCGAAAATACTATTGATCCATTCAATAATATTAGGTTTGATAATCAAAGTGGATAAGGAAGAGTTCTGCAAATTGCAAACCATTCTAATAGTTGCTTGAAATAATTCAATGATGGTTTTCAGTTTATTTATCTCCCTTCCCAATTCATCAAAGAAAAGAAGTATATCATCAACAAATAGAAGGTGTGTTATATAAACAACTCCTTCAAAATGATCACCCCTAAGAGTACAATTGGTTCTGGACCGAGTAATTAATCTTCTCAAACCTTCCATGATAAAAATGAATAATAGGGGTGTGAGCGGGCAACATTGCTCGAGTCCCCTTCCAGGTCTGAAGAATCTGGAAGCTAAACCATTGATAAGGACAACAAAACTCAGGGATTGAACACATGAAAGCATCTAGTTCACCATAGCAAGGTTAAAATTTAACAGAGTGAGAGCCAATCTAAGATAGGTTCAGTTGACTCTGTCATAAGCTTTAGAAATATCAGCTTTGATCACCACAGTGGGAGTCCTTTTAATCTTTGCAGAGTGTAGGACTTCCTAAGCAATGCCAATGGCATCATGAATTTGACGCCCCTCAAGGAATGCAAATTGTACAAGCGAAATAGAATTAGATAGGATACCCCTGATTCTAGTGGCAATGGTCCTCGCAATGGCCTTATAAATACAGTTAGATAAAGAGATAGGATGGAATTGATCCATCCTCTTGACATGGTCATCTTTCAGAATCAAAGTGATGAATGCAGCGTTAAAGGAAGCCAATATTATACCCTTTTGCCTAGATTATTCGACCACAGAAAGTAAATCTCCACCTATGACATCAATCATACCCGTGTAGAGTTCTAGTGGCCATCCGTCAAGGCCGAGGATTTTGTCACTGTGCATAACTTTAAGAGCCATATTGAGTTCATCTCTGGTGATAGGTTCTTTGATATTAAGGTTTTGTTCCTCATAAACAATGCATGAGAGCTAAGCAATAACCCAAGTCCAAGCAATGGAGGCTCACTTCAGTCCAAGCACCTTTCATCTTACAAATTGGATGAACACAACAATTCATTCTTCGAGTCCAAAGTGTCTATTTCATAATGCCTCTTCATTTCACCATAGGGATTTCTAGTTAAAACTACCTGCAAAGAAGGGGGAATACTAAGTCCATATCCATGTCATAATTCTCAAAAGAAAGCTTAGGTGCCTTAGCCAATGTTGTAGTGGAAAATCATTTTGCATGTTCATTTGGAGTTACCTTTGGAGGGTTCTTCTACATATTTGTTTGGATCTATCTTTAGAGATTTCTTCTATGTTAGAGATTTTGTAATTTAGGAACTATCTTTAGAGATTTTTTCCTTTGAGAGATTTGGTTCTTCAAATGGCTAGTTTGTTGACGAATCTTACATAAAATAGTTTTTACAATCCAAAACTTTAAACCATTTATAATCTCCACTTTATTTATACCATGATATAATAATTCTGTAAAAAATATTTACATTGGTAAGTTTTTACAACTAAGAGAGATATATAAAATCCATATCCATATCACAAATCTTAAATTTTTTTTAAATACCTTGCTAATAGTATAAGTAACAAACAAATTAAACCATTTATACTCTCCATTTTTAATATATCATGATATAATAGTAAAAATAACAAACTCGCTAAACCATTTATACTCTCGAGTTTTAATATATTTTTAATACATCATAATATAATAAAGTAAACATTTACTTACATCAACCTCTCCACACCCAACTTACCCTCTCCACTTTTTATATACAATGATGATATTATAAACCTTCACTTACATCTACTTGTGCACATAATTCCCAAAAAAATTGCATTGATAAGTCCTTTCAAATAAAGTGTCTTTCGATAAAGTAAACCTTCATTTACATCAACCTCTACACATAATTTCATCAAAAAGTTTAGGAGTAAACTTTTTATCCGACCATTTGCACCAAACTAATGATTTGGACACATTACTCGTCATCCAATCCATGCAAATGGTCGGTAAAAAGTTTACTCCAAAAGTTTATATTGACAAAATTGTGCAGACCATAAAAATGTAAAGTTTTAATTTTGTCAAACTTTAAGAAATTTAGGTTTCTATGGGTTTTGGACAGTGTTGACTGTGTTAGAATCAGTTTTTATTATTAAAATTGTCATTAAAATATAATTTAATTAAATTTTTTAAATAAAAACATAATATTTAAAAAAAATTATTATGGCCAAAAGGACGTGATATCAACATCGCAAGAAACCAAATCCATATCCACATCACAACTAGCACCAAAAAAACCTAGCAAAACTAATATAAAAGTTTTTTTTAAATATATTATAAACTTATTACTTTTAACATTTTTTTTTCTCGAAAAAAAAATCCCCAAAAAATCTCCTTTCATGATCAATTAAAGCTTCAATTACAAAAAATGTCCTTTCATGATCAATTAAAGCTTCAATTACATCAGCGAAACACAAAACCTAAAAATAATTTTTGAAAATTCAACCCGATTCAAAGAATTTTGAAAACATCAAATCTGATACCATTGTGTATATAGGTAGATTCAACAGAAAATTCTTCACAAATTGATATGATACCAGTACGAGACGAACATTACATTAACCAACTGGAATTGATCGGACGAGCTCAGTAACACTTGTCCTACACGGAACGGTAGGACAAACCTGAACCATTTAGAATAAAATTGTAACTCTGGGATCATCCTTATCCACCCATTGGAACCAATCCAGTTAGAAAACAGGATTGCCATTATATGAATATCAATGTCACCGTCCTGTGTGGCAAATCAATCCTAATTTAGCAATACCAGACGATGAAGTTTGGCAATTAGCGAAGGAATCTATCGCCAAGAACTAGATAGAGACGAGATTGGAGTTTGTTGAAGGGGGTAAGGAATCGGTGCTTCAATTCTGAAATTATACGCAAGGAATCAGTAGGGTTTTGTAGAATATTAGTCTAATGATTTCATATTTTCAACTTAATCCTTTATTATTATGGCAGGCTAAATTCTTCTCCCATATGGAATGGAAGATTTCAGTTTTTAAATTTCCATTCCCGTTTGATATGGGTGGCGTGCCACATTTCATGCAAATCTTTTTGTTTTTTATGAAATAGCATGGACGGTTTGAAGAAATATCTGTCCAAATCTTTCTGTTTTTTATGAAATAGCATGGACGGTTTGAAGAAGTATCTGTCCAGCTGTATCTTTATGTTGGAATTTGGAATAAGTTAATAATGGACGAATCTAATTTGAAGTGAACAAGTTGGGGGACAAATTTATTTTTTTATAAATTTATTCTTATCTTCTGACAAGAAGTTTCTGTTTCTTCTTCTTAATTTTTGAATTAAGAAATTCCCCTTCAGATTCAAAGGTTCTAATTACAAACTCAAAATCTCTAAATATTAAAGGAGTAACCTTTCTACCTAACTATTTACACCGATCGGACGACCTGATTTGCGTGAGCTGTCACATCACGCGTTGCTGGTCTCCGATGCAAATGGTCGAATAGAAAGTTTACTAAATGGAAGTACACCTGGGAAATTGATTTTTTTTTTGAGTTTTTCCACATGAATTTACTATATTTCATCTTTCAGGCTATCAATAGCATTTTCCGAGAATCAATGCACCGCTTTTCATTCAAAATTACTGTGAGTAACTCTAAATATTAAAGGAGTAACCTTTCTACCTAACCATTTACACCGATCAGACGACCTGATTCGCGTGAGCTGTCACATCACGCGTTGCTGGTCTCCGATGCAAATGGTCGAATAGAAAGTTTACTAAATGAAAGTACACCTGGAAAATTGATTTTTTTTTTTGAGTTTTTTGCACATGAATTTACTATATTTCATCTTTCAGGCTATGAATAGCAATTTCCGAGAATCAATGGACCGCTTTTCATTCAAAATTACCGCGTCGTTGCTCTTCAAAATCCACCGGGCAACTCCTAGTAACAGCGACGATGACGTGCCTGCTGACTGTAAACGCGTAAAATATGTATTGGATTCTTTATTTGATAGGCCAACTCACAGATTCAACGATTCCGTTACAAATATCAATCCCTCTCATCTTGTAGGACGTCCAGAAATATCTTGCCCAAATATCAATCCCCCAATCCTTCGAAGCCCTCGAAAGGCGTTACCATTTCAGCTCCAGAAATATCAAATCCCGCGCCCTTTAAGGACAGGTTTGAGATTAGAAGCTTGTACAGAGATTCTGATTTCATGCATTCCTGGAATTGATAACAAATGGCACCATATGCCAATACTTCCTGTTCTTCCTCCCAGGACATCAAAGATTGTGAAGCTGTTTACAATTGCTGCAAAGGTACGAACAGTATAGAAATGCTGTGATCTTTATGAACGGTATAGAAATCTTGTGATCTTTATGAGCGATTAGTATTTTGGTATCAATCGTCAATGGTGAAAATTTTTGCTGTAAACTTGAATAGGAATTGCAGGGAACAAGGACAGATTGGTACACATTCTAGCGAGAAGAAATGCTACACAGCGCAAGGAGCTGGGAGATCTTTTCTATGCACTCTACAAGGAAGAGCTCTCCACATTTTTGCATGCAGAATTGTGTGGAAATCTAGAGGTATGTTATTTCATGACATTACATTGACGTTTACAGTGTGTTTTTGTTATTTTGAGCTGATCTCAGGGCTCAAACACATCCTTATTCATTCAAGTCTTCTTCTCGCCGTTCTTATAAATTATTTAATTATAGATGGTAGCTTTGATTTTTTATCATAGAAGTACGTAATGGATTCAGGTCAGATTTTCCGACCATGGTTCAGCATGTTTGGATTGTTTTTAGGTCATGGTTTCTACCCAGAACCTCAGAGAATCTTGAAACGTAGGAATCCAAATTCTAAAACCCATTACTGGAAAACAGTAAAAAACTATTTAAAACCAAAGAACGGTATAGCCTCAACAATTTCTCTTTGCATTTCTCCTGTACATGAGTGATAATTATGTTGTATTTAAATTATTTTTGGTTTCTGTAAAGTAAAGTAAAGAACTATTTGGTTTGCTTTAGAGTTTTGTTTCTGTGTTTAAAAAGCTTGAAGATGAGTGTTCCTAAATCACCATAATTTTGATGAAATATAAGACTGAGCTGGTATTGTTGAAACTGAGATCTTATGTGGGTATATGCAAGGCAATAAAAAAAGTGATTTTCATCCTCAACATTCTTAATCTCACAAAAATGAAATCCTTTAATTTCACTAAATTTTAGAAAAAACTGTTTCACAATATAACTTTAAAATCCATTTCTCCCTTTGTTGAACTTTAAAAAAAACGCTTAATTACTCTAGCTCTAGCCTCATTTCTCCCTCCATGGCCCATTGGTTGAACTTTAAAAATAAAAGCCCTTAACTAGTCTAGCTCTAGCCTCTTTTAAGTATTATAACGAGGCAGGAGGTATCCAGGTGTAGATCAGTGGCATTCAGTAGCTTCTTTTAAGCTAAAATTCTATTTAGAATTGGTAAAAGAATGGATCTGTGATATAATTCCATTATGATATAAATTATTTCATTGTAGAATTTTGTCTTGATCCAGATCTTCAACTTTTTCTGAAATTTAATAGATCGATGAAAATTTTGCCTCTAAATTTTGACCAAATTTTATTTTCCTGAGTTCCCCTTATCAAGCTTAGTGTAGCTTAGTATTCGTTAGGCTTTAAACACTGGAATTCAATTCCTCAAAGAAAAATGAACAGTATTGTTCAAGGAAGTGGTCTGCGGGACGCATTGAATGGTTGTTAAATTGGACCAAGTGATCAGAGGTTTCAACTTTCAACATCTAAGACTTTCATATAGATGTCAGCTTCCAATTAGTCGGTTTTATTGCTTTTAAAATGAAGATTGGGTTTTATAGTCAACTTTGTGATTGCAAAGTTTGTTCATGGTTATTGCAGACCGCAGTGAATCTCTGGATGCATGATCTAGCAGAGCGGGATGCCATTATTGTCAAAACTGAATTGAAGAGCCCGTGCCCTGATTTCAAAGCTTTGACAGAGATACTTTGCTCACGCACACCATTTGAAATTCTTCGGATCAGACAAGCATATCGCGGCCTGTACAAAGCTTGCTTAGATGAAGATATTGCGCAGGAAACAGTTGGGCCTCACCAAAAGGTATGGAGCCCATCATTAATTTCAATTTGCTGATCTACACACAGATCTATGTATATATTTATCTATCTCCATACTTATATTATTGAATATTTTATGCATCTATATATCTATATTAGAGTGTTGCAAAACCCTCAGTTCAGGCAAGTTTTTCCATAATTTTCAGATCTGAGGTTTATGTTTGCGGAGTCATTGGAAAATTTCCAATTTGTTCATTTCTACTTTGATTACCTTTCTGAATTTTTCCCAATATTGTGATATATCTCAATGACTTTGAATAACTGTGGTTGAATTTGCTGGCCCGAGCAGCTGCTTTTTGCATTGGCAAAAGCACAACGATGTCCATCCAGAGATGTAAATATTTGTCAGGCCAAATGTGATGCAAAAAGACTATATGGAGCTAGGGAAGGAAGAATTGGAATAGATGAGGGAGCAATCGTAAAATTACTCAGTGACAGAAATCTAAACCATCTACAAGCTGCATTCGGATACTATAAACAGTTTTACGGTCATGATATCCTCAAGGTAAGTAAAATCATTAACAAATAAAAATTCTGATATAAGCATCTTCAAATAAATTCTTACAATCACTCAATTTGCAGGCATTGAGAAGCAAATAAATTCTTACAATCAGTCAATATGCAGGCATTGAGGAGGGAGTCATCTTGGAAATTCGAATTTGCTCTTCGCATCATAATCAAATGCATTTGTTACCCAGCCAAATATTTCTGCAAGGTACACATTCTAAATAATTTTCATGTTTTTATGAAGATAAAAGTTTATATTGACCGACATCCATCATAACTATTTTGTATTTTTTCACATCTAAAATCAAATAAAATATAAAAGATATATTGAAATAAAGCTATCTTAACTGTAAATTGTAAATTGAGTCCTGTACATTTTAAAAATTTAAATTTATAAAGACAGTTATCTCGAAATCATGATTATAATTCAGGATATTCAACAATTTAAACTTTACTTTAAATCTATAAATCCATATTACAGAAAAAAAAATGAAAACAAGACATCAAACTAAAAGGATTTGCAAACGGATATTGCTAAGAAATCAAACAAACACATTAGACAAAGAAGGTTTAATAATCAGTCTCCTCGTTCTCATGACTATTCATGGGTATTTACAATAAAGATAGATTTTCTCTATTCACTCATTATTATTCATGAGTATTTACAATAGAGATAGTCATTCTCACTCCTGTTTATGATTATAATAAAGGCGACCGCGCCCTTTACTGCTTTTCTATGCCAAATCTCTATTGATTTCAGTACTCTTCTGCGCAGCACTACCCTTGTCTGCTATCCAACACGAGTGTTCTTACACTTGTTTCACTATTTGTCTACTGTTAATCATTAGTATTCTTCCTAACCTCTCTTGATCCCAGTCTTGTCTACTGTAATTCATTAGTATTTTTGGATTCTCTTTGTTAAATATGATATTTTTTATGATTTTATTAGCAGCCTAACCCATTCTTTTTCATGCATCTCCTTTGTAACCAACACAGTTATCATTCAGTCCTGACTTCTTTCCTGACTCTGTAAAACTAGTATTCGTCCTCTCTTTGTTTATGATCTTTTGTTATGATTTTACTAGCAGCCAAACCCACCCTTTTTCGTGCATCTCCTTTGTAAGCAACACAGTTATCCTTAAGTGATTGACTTCTTTCCTGACTCTTTGAAAATGGTCAACTTTACTTGTTTTTTGTTTTATTTTTTTGATTGACTTCTTTCCTGACTCTTTGAAAATGGTCAACTTTACTTTTTTTTGTTTTATTTTTTTGAGCCTTTCTGCTAGGGTAAACAGCTCTCAACCATTTAAGCTAGAACCATTTTGGTAAGTGTCATGGCAAGATGGTTATGAGTTTTGAATCTGGGTAAGGAAAGTGATAGCAATCACCCATCCTACAAGATGGGTTGATCACTTACTTGTTGCTGCTGTGCTTTATCATTTTCTTCTCAAGTATACATTTTATTCATTGTTTTTATGTGGATGCATATATGCATCTTATAAATCCTGAGGTGAGTATGATTGCTTGTTGGACTTCTCTGATTATTTCTAAAACCATGCAAATCTCTCTTCTCATAATCCTTCTTAGATGGTTGATCTCTTGTGATTGAGCAACATCTTTGGCAATGATGCTCCCTGCATGAGATTTCTTATCTTATATTTAATAAGTTTATAATTATTGTTCAAACATGATAAATAAAAGAAATAATACACAGTAATCTGATGTCAAGCAGGTGCTTCGTATATCCTTGGATCAATCAGAATATGCAGCACTTACTCGCGTTATGGTGACCCGTGCTGAAGTAGACATGGAAGAGATCAAAGCTATATATCAGGAAAAGTATGGAATTTCATTGGAACAAGCAATATGCAAACAGACATCTGGTAGATACAGAGATTTTCTTCTTCAACTAGCCTGTTGGGAAGCAACGTCTCACCCAAAGTAACAAGCCATGGATTGTGGGTCTTGTAGTTCTTACTGTTAACTGTTGAAAATATTTGCGTGGATGTGCTGGAACTGTTTTTGGTCGAATCCGGGCTCACATAAATAGCAACATGCTTGTAAGCATAAGAGATTTTCCATCCATTTGGAATGCATGGGCTATCGTGAGAGAGAGATATTTTATACTAAACTATGTAATGCTGTTTCTTTATACAGTGTTTGTATTCGGTTGCTGAACATCATGGACAGACCTGGGGTACTGAATAAAATCTTCTGCAAATGAAAATTAATTTATATGAACATTGTGTAATAATTGAGATGGTTGCCATTGAGCTCTTCTCTGATTACATCGGCAGGAATGCATGCAGTAATAATATTGAATTTGTGTACCATTACATTTTCTCACAGATTATACCAAAAGGCTTTTTAAAGAATTCCAAGAACAGCAATGTTGTCACCTCACCTGTGCTTTTTAATGGCATATGTAACAGATCGGAAATGACTGGCACGTCCTCTCACAAAATAAATTTTTATTTTAATGGTTAAAAAGTAAGTTAGAATTTTTTGTGGAAAAATATTTTCATGTTCTAAAGGTGTTGAGAGTGATTTACTTAAGAAATATTTTTCAACACCTTTAGAACCTGAAAATATTTGTCCTTAACAAAGGAAAACCATTGTCACTGGGTCCTTCGATCTTCTGGGTCCTTTGTTACTGAAAACCATTGATTTGACTAGATTATTGGGTCACATCCCTCCTTCATTGAATTCTACGTTCCTTGCTCTGATCCCTAAGAAAGACAAGCCTCGAACCTTCGCTGATTTCAGGCCCATCTCTTTATGCAACCTCTTTTACAAGCTAATTGCTAAAGTCATTGTTGGAAGGTTAAAGCCCTTCTTGGATCGGGGAATTTCACAAGAACAATTTGGTTTCCTAAAGGACCGTCATATTTCGGAACCCATAGGCATTGTACAAGAAGTTCTTCACTCGGTGAAAACTCAAAACCTTTGTGCCTTTGTTCTCAGACTGGACCTCACAAAGGCATTTGATTGTGTTGATTGGACCTATGTCAGACTGATCCTGATCCAAATCGGAGTTCCCCTCCTCACTGTGAACTGGATAATGGGATGCCCCTCTACTGCAAATTTTGCGGTTTTGGTCAACGGAACCCCTTCTAGTTTTTTCACAGCCTCCCGTGGTATCCGCCAAGGTTGCCCGTTATCACCTCTTCTCTTCATCATAGTCATAGAGGGCCTCAGTCTTCTCATTCGGGATGCCAGAACAAATGGTCTCATTCGAGGCATTCAGATCTCTCCTTCCCTTGCAGTGTCTCACCTCCTCTTCGTGGATGACGTGATTCTTTTGGGATCTGGTACTCTACTTGACTGGTCTGCATTCGAAATCATCTTAGAGACTTTTTGTAAAGCCTCTGGTATGAGGATAAACTTTGATAAGTCTTGTTTCCTATATTATAATCTCTCTACGGACTGTCAAAATAGGCTTGCTGGCAGCCTTCCTTATAAAATGAAGCCGATCCATTCTGGTATTACCTACCTGGGTTTTTTCCTGAAACCTCTTAGTTATAGAGTTTCTGACTGGCACTGGATAATTCAAAAATTTGAAAAAAGAATAAGTCATTGGTCCTTTAAGTATCTCTCGCTCGGGGGTAGATCGATCCTCGTTCAATCTGTTCTGTCAAGTATACCTGTGTATTGGATGGGCCTTGCTCCTCTTCCTGTCACCATTCTCCAGAATCTTCGAAGAATATTTTTTAACTTCTTGTGGGGTTCCTCTGATACAAACAGAAAATTTCATTTGGCAAATTGGATGAATCTTTCTTGGCCCAAGGCACATGGTGGCTGGGGAATAAAAAATCTTACCTAGTTTAGTCTGGCTCTGCGCTTGAAAACCTTCTGGAGAATCCTTCAGACAAGAGGCTTATGGTTTCAAGTCTTGCATTACAAATATATAAAATTACAATCTGTGGCAGATTGGTTCAGATACAAATGTTTCAGCACTCGCAATGTTTCAGTTATGTGGAGAGGGTTCATTCACACCCTTCCTTGGATAGGTTCGCATTTGGCTTGGCAGGTTGGAAGAGGTGAGAACATTAAGCTTGGTATAGATCCAATCGTTGGATCTAACACCTCCTTCTATCTACCAGAGGACCTCAGAACTTACTTGGAGGACATGGATATATGTACTCTCGCGCAGGCACATAACTCTCTTGCAAATGCTCAGCATTACTGGTATACAGCAGATGATCTTAACCTTGGGGGCTCTTTCATTTTAATATGGATTGAATTTGTTGCTGGATTAGCTGGAGCAGGTATTCGCCTCACAGACTGTAACGATGAACATGTATGGGTATACAATAAGAACTCGGGATCCATAACTACCAAAAATGCATACGATTGTATTATAAACTCTTTCCCGGGGCCGGTTTCAATTCCTATTGACTCCTATTTGTGGAACAAAGTCCTACCAATTAAAATTTCATGTTTTATTTGGCTAGCACTAAGGAACAGAGTCCTTACATGGGAAAATTTGCAGAAAAAAGGTAAATCGAGTCCAGGTATATGTGTTCTATGCTTCGCAGATGGTGAAACTGTAGAGCACCTTTTCTCTAAGTGTGCTGTCTGGAAAACGGTGGCCGAACAGGTCTGCAATCATTTAAATCTGCCTGCATTTTCTCCTTTTGTTCCTCTCAGTGATATGTTAATTAATTGGATGGGGAAGCTACCAAGAAGCTCGTCCCTCCAAACGCTTCCCTTTCACATGATGTGGATTATATGGAAGGCTCGCAACAAGGTAATCTTTGAAGGTAAGGGCAGGAATATCTTCAGCATAGTCTGCCAAATTATTACTACTGTTCAGGCTCTTTCCCTCACGACTGCTACAGGCAAACAATTTTGCAGAATTTTGGGGAAGCCCCCTTCCATGATTTATCCCTGTGGCTTCATTGATGGAGCATCAAAATGTATGTTGGCTGGTGTGGGTTATTGCATACATTTAAATGATCACCACCATTTGGAGTTCTTGCTGGGGGTTGGACATGGCACTAACACCAAGGTGGAATTGCTCAGCTTATGGGCACTTCTCCTTACCTCCCAAATGATGGGGATCCCCCTATCCCATGTATATGGTGATTCACAAGTAATCATCAATTGGGCGAAGGGAACGACTCCTCTCTCCTCGACTGATCTGGTTCATTGGTGCAGGGAGACAAAAAAGCTATTTTCTAGCTTCCCGGAGTTGTCTTTCACCCACATTTACTGAGAGTACAATCGGAGGGCTGGTCGTCTTTCTAAAGATGCACTCTCCTTTCCTCGGGGGAAAGGCAGTTATATGGAATTTTTTGAGAACCAATTGGTTTCTCAGGACACCTTTCAGCTCTATTGAGATTGTTTAAAGGGGGATTTCTCCCCTATTCTGATTTGTTTGTATGAGTGCTCACTTTTAGAATGCTGATTAGTGCCATTTGGCATTCGGTAAATGTGGACGAGATGACAGTCCTCCTATGATGAGACAGTTTTCTGATGGGATCTTTTAGCTGCTGTTATGCCTTGTCCCCCCTGGTAGAACTCCAATGGCTTGTGTCAATGTCTAACCCGATTGTGGGATGGTTGTAAAGACGCCCTTTGATTCTAATAAGAATAACAAGGACTGGATTTTTTCTTTCTGAAAAAAAAAAAGGTGTGGGGAGTGATTTACTAAGGGTAAAGGTCAGGGTAACCATGGGGAGATTTTTAAGGTGTGGGGAGTGATTTACTAAGGGTAAAGGTCAGGGTAACCATGGGGAGATTTTTAAGGTGTGGGGAGTGATTTACTAAGGGCAAGCGTCAGGGTAACCATGTGGAGATTTTCATGTTGTTAGGGTGTGTAAAGTACCTTAACTGTAGTTATGGGGAAGATTTTTATGTTTTTAGGATATGGAAAATGACTTGAGTGGAAGATTTTCATGTTATGAGGATGTGGAAAGTGATTTATTAAAAAATAACTTTAATTGTGGGAAGATTTTCATGTTCTTATGAAAAGTGACTTATTCATTGACTTTGGAAAGTTATTTATCAAAAGGTAACCTTAATTATGTGGAAGATTTTCATGTTTTTAGGGTGTGGAAAGCTATTTATCAAGAGGTAGAGGTAATTATGGGAAAGATTTGGAAGGAAGTTTAAAAATCTTTATGGAAACATAAGGTAAGTATTACAATTTTTTTTTATATATTGTAATAAGTTGTGGTAATTATGGGCAAAATTTTCATGTTTTTAGGGTGTGGAAAGTGACTTACTAAGAAGTAGGGGTAATTGTGGGAAAGATTTGGAAGGAAGTTTAACAATGTTTGATGGAAACATGAAGTAAGTATTACAATTTTTATATTTGTTGTGATAGGCTGTGGTAAGTATTATAGTTTTTTATATGTTTTGATAAATTGTAGTTTTGTTGATGGTTTCTTGTAATGGTCTTGTTTTCAAGACAAGGAGCATTGTTGTATGAATGGTTCATAAGAATAGAATGTATCATTGTCATGTGTGCATGATAACAAAGAAACAAACATGTAATCTTACTACTATGTTGTGTTTGCAAAGAAATTATATGATTTTTACCAGAAATGTATACATGGAGATTCTATGAAAATCCATCTTTCTAGTAAGTGAGTTGCTAGTTTGTAGTTGTGAAGTTGAATTCAAAAACAAATGAAAGATTAAAAGAAAGGTTATTCCCAAATTTTTCCTTTTTTCTCTAATATTCTTTTTTTTATAAATTGATTTTCTAATTTTCTGATGTCTTTATTTTCATAAAAACTAAAGTTTATTTTCCAACTATAAAATTATTTTAACTTAACCTGAAGGTAATTTTGGCTTCTCCATACATCTAAATCCTAGTTTTACTTTTAAAGAAACCATAATTTTCTTTGCAATGGAGTTATAGAACCTAGAGGTTTTCATCATATTGAAAGAATCTAGCCTAGATGTAGCATGAAGCAGGTATTTTAGCGAAGTATATGGTTTGTAAATTAAAATTTAAAAGTATAGTTTTATATCAAATAAATATATTAATACTGTTAACAATATAAAAAATTAGTAATATAACAAAACTTTAAAAATTCTTAATTTTTCTACCAAGTATTTCTCCTCCTCTGCTCAAGAAAAAAAATGTTAGTTGTGAATTGTGTCACTTCAATTTCACCGTTTTACGGGTTCGGAGGCCGATGACTGCTCGGGTCCTGCCCGCCCACCAGCTTTACGTGACCACCAGTCAGAGATCCCCCGTACCCAAAAGTAGAGGTTATACGACGTTTCCACCTGTTCTCGATTAACCATGCCCAGTAAGGAGGTGTTCTATATGCGTTATGTAATGCAATTATACAATGGTAAATATAGCAATAACAATAATGCATTACGTAAATATAGTATACAATGTAATTGTAAAGGGGTAATATATAGTTTTCAACCAAATTAAGAATTAAAAATAAGATATGAAGTTTATTTTTTAAATGCTAAATATTAATATTAATTAATGGATACATAATGAGTTTATATATAAACTATTATATATCTATTTTATAAAATCATTATCATTATATATTTTTAGGGTTATGGCTTAACCAAACATTACTTTGGCGTATGAGACCTCTTTGTTTGTGGGAAAAGGGATCTCCCTTTTTGCAACAATTTGATTATTAAAGTTTTTAGAGGTGTATATACCATACCCCTTCCTTATTTGAAACGGTGATTTCGTAAGAGGAAAAGCATGTTCTTAAAAATAACGCCCACTAAATTTGTATTATGAATGAGATCATGAGGAAGTGTTATCAATGAGGTTAGACAATTAGGATAGAATGGAGCTACCAATAGGAAAATGGTTACGTCTTTCTCAACTAAAGTCTGAGGTTGGGGTTTTAAATATCTACATCACTTCGCATTGGCTCTTGCAACAAAGAGTACCTACAATATGGTTGAAGTATGAAGGGATATGGTGGAAGGTAACAAGATAAAAGTGCATTGATCCAAGAGATTTAATTAATTGGATCAGAGACCCTACAAAGAACTTTTTAAGAGGTTCTCTTACTTGGAAGGAAATGGTAATCTTTTTTGTTAATGCGAGACATTTTGGAATAGTTTACTCGGAATGGTCAATGTGGATGTGAGATGCAAAAATCATGGTTATTAGAGCGAATGATATACTATCAAAATAGTAAAGATATCTATTCTATTGAATATCATTATACATTAAAGAAGATGAGGGTATTTAGTCCTTCAGTTGGAGGTCAGAAGAAAATATTAATTTGGAAGGTACAACAAGAATGAAAGAAAGTGAATATAAGTCCATAATGATACAAGCATCTATCCAATATAAGGACCAAGAAGACGGATTGACATGGTCTGGAGAAAGGAGGTAATGAATGGATGATTATATTGGGCTATAAAGTATCTTTCACCACCATGGTCTGGAGAAAGGAGGTAATGAATGCATGATTATATCGGACTATAAAGTATCTTTCACCACCACACAAGAGGACAATCATACTAGTAGTGGTGGAAGCATATTTGGAAGTTGGAAGCACCTCACAAGTCCAATGCAATTTTATGGAGAGCCATATGTTAAATTATAAAGATGGGACAACTTACACTTTTCTTCTTGGAATTCTTAAATTAGGCTATGTTATTCATGCACATCTTTTTGCATACCATCACACTAAAAAAAAGTATGGTTTGTAGTAAATAGGTTGAGAGGAGGGAAGGGATTTTGGGCTGGTTCATTATTAGGAGAAGCTTTAGAATAGTGGATTGGATTAAGGACTGCACCATTAACATTGAACATAATTCTCTCCCACCATATGTTTTATGGGATTTATGGCCAACTTGAAATGAGGTTGTTTTTTAAGTCAATCTCTAAACCCCACTACATGTATTTTATAAGATTTAAAATGCTTACATAACCTGCGATAAGCATCATAGAAGAAGAGATCAACATATATAGGCGTGAGGAATCTAGGCGTTTGCCTTTTTTTGAAAGTGCATACCAAGGAAATCCACAGATTAGTGGAGTAGAGGGGAACATTATATATTCTAGATGAGCATTGATGAAAATTTGTATGTAATTTGAGGATTAGACCAAATAAGAAAGATGAGATTGTGGTTTTAAAGATGTTGATGGAAATAACGGTAGTTGAGGATTTTCATTCTATAGATGTTTGGAGACTCAAAGCTGGTGCTTGCATGGATGACAGAATCAATCGACAATAGTACCTTGGATTTAGAGGGGATGAAAAGTGCCTCAAGGGGAAAATTCTTTCGCAAAATACATATCTCAGGGAAACCCACTAAGTGTTTCCCCTCATTTTGTCGGTACCCAAGGTAAATTGGATTCTTCAAGACTCAAGGCCTATACAACAATATACTCATTAAGAACTTAACATGTCACTTGAGAGAATTAATTTTGGTTAGCAAAGATAACACTCCTCTCAACCACTTGAGTTAGACCCAATTAACTATGCCTCGAGAAACCTTACAAGTCATTTCTAACATATTAGTTTTTTCCACACCATTAAGGAAAACACTGTTGTAATGAACATAATATTAAAACATGTTTTTTATTTATGAAGGAGTATTAAGGATCTTGGATCATAAATGTGGCCCAAGGTTATCATTATCCAAACAAGCAAATGTTTTTAATCCTTAATGCATAATTTGTTACACTATTTAAAAAAATAGTTTTGATGATATTTTATTTAAAATAATAATTGGATTTCTTATAATTTATATAAAGAATTTTAAATATTTTCGAAAGAATTAAATATATATATATAT
>LPNX010079838.1:259425-292789 GCA_001517045.1 Pseudotsuga menziesii
TACTAATAACAATAGTAAGCTCGGTGGGCTAGCTCAAGTGATTGAGTGTTGTAAGTTGTGAGAAGAAGGTCTGTGAGTCAAATCATCCGGTGGCTTACAGTGATATATAAGAGCTTCATTAATTTCTTCCCATGGGGTGAGGCCAAGGTAGACTCCCCTCATTTCTTCCCATGGATATAGCAACCTCCTTTCAATTTTTAAATAGTTTAGTAATTTATTATTATTTTATTAAAAATACAAGCAAAGCATTTTCATAATCAATTCAAGAAATGGTTTCGTAATTTATTATTATTTTATTAAAAATACAAGCAAAGCATTTTCATGGTCAATTCAAGAAATGGTTTAGTAATTTATTATTATTTTATTAAAAATACAAGCAAACCTTTTCATAGTCAATTCAAGTGATTTTAATTAATTAAAAATAATTTAACTCTAATTTATTAATAATTTAATAATTGTAAGTATTTTAGGTTTTTTCTTAAATGTAAACATCTAGTATAACTAACATAGATTTAGGCTACCTTAGTTTTAGGTGCCTTGGATTCCATAAAAAAAGTAGGGACCAAGCCATTTTGAAGTCTTATCTGGTGTATTATAAACTAAACTCTATATATTATAAGAAATATATATATGTTTATATGATAATATCCTAACCATAGAGATATTAGACCAATTTTAGCAACTTGGGAAGGGTAAGTGCCTTGGATTCCATAAAAAGTAAGGACTAAGCTATTTTGTAGTTTTATCTCATGTATTATAAATTAAATTCTATATATTATAAGATATTTATATAAATTTGTATAGAAGATGTGCATTCTACAGCCTACTATGGGAGAGATGTGTAACTCCTTTCAATATCATTCTAGAGTTGACACGTATTCTTTATAAACAATAATTAAATATTATTAAAACTAACATATCACCTTACATTAAAGTTAAACTATTTAGAATTGCATATATATAAAACAATATAAGTTAGATAAACTAAAACCATTAACATTGGATTACACATTTCCCTAATACTTTAACTCTAAAAACAGTTTACACCTTGAGATATTTGATCCTTCTCAGTGCTTAGTAGATCCCATTTTAGATGAATCTATGTTGATTGTATAATAATAATATCCTAACCATATTACACCAATTGTAACAACAATAATATTTTCAAATATAATAGAGTGTTGAATAAAAAGGATATACTAATATAATATTAGACCAATTGGAGCAACCATAATATTCCCAAATGTGGTAGGGTGTTGAATTAAGGGATAAACTAATAGATAGCTGATATTTTTATTTTATTTTATATTTTTATCTTTTTTTTTGTTTTTTAAGATGGAAGGAAAAATGACTAACCTTTGATTAGAGATTGTTTTTCATAAAATATTGATCTTTATAATTTGACATAATAATTTATTTAAGTTGAGCAACGAAAATTAAGGCAATAGAAAAAAACATGGTCATAATAGTATAAGTATTTTGGTTCATAAACAATATACAATGTGTATACTTTATTAGTATTTATTAAACTTATCTGTGTATTTGTTGTCTAGGTTGAGGTCCAATAGTAAATTTGTTGGAATTAAACATGGGCTTGATGTAGTTTAAGGTGTCAACACAAAACCTGGTCGAGCAGCTAAGCACAGGCTGGATGATGACTGAGGGTTTGAGTTTTCGTCCCTCTGCGGCTCCTGTATCACCATGCCGTTTCCTATCCTCTACTCTTTGCCTGCTATAGTGCTCATTTTCTGCATGGTGCTTGCAGTAGAGCTTTCATCTGGGCTCTCAAGTGTGGGCTTTACATTGTGGAGGTTCTTTTGGCACCTTTGTCCCTTGTTAAGAACGGTTCTTGCAACGGCCATTTCAGTGTGTGCCTTTGTGTCCTTGCTTCTCTCCTTCGCTGGGTCTATTTTCTTGAAGGGACCTGTCACTCTGTTCAGTCTTCCCAATGGGTTTTTTTTTGCATAGGTTGGTGGGTACGGGGTTTGGCGGCCTGGCTTGGAGTCCCTCCCCTTCACTGGGGGACTAGTACCAACCAAGCGTTAACAAAAATGTGAGAAGGATTCGCTCCTGCCGCGGCCTCGGGTTGACGTCGTTTCTTCTTCCTCACCACCTTTGCATGGGTTTTTCTGTCCCGGGTTTGTAGGGTACAGGGTTGACTTGTGGTTTTTCTCCAGTGGTTGTCCGTGGCGCTCACCTTGGGCTATGATTACGCCACCTTTGCATCCGGTCTCTGCTGTCGTTGACATTAGCTCCCCGGGGTCTCTTCGTAGTTTGGACTTTGGTTATTCTATTCCTTAATTTTCGTTGGGGTTCGACTGGGTTTTTTTTGTCATGGCCTTTTCATATGTCACATGGTGTTGGTCCTTGCGTACTTGTACCTGGGGTTTTCTTCCCGGGTGGGTATCTAGGATTTCTTTCTTGGTCCCTTGAGGTTGACTTTGTGATTCTTTCCGATGGCTGACAGTGAGGCAAAGTCTCGATTTCGTTGGAAACGGAAAACCAAGTGTGTTAAGGCCACAGAGGAACGCTATAGATATGTTCTGGGGCATGATATTTTTATGGACCGTGTCTCGACTCTGTGTTCGCGTGCCCTGGTAGGTCATCTGGAGTATTGCAGGATGAATAGGTCGAACTGGGTTACTTGGGCCTCCGAGAATTGGAAGCCATTGTTCGACTACATCCCGACAATTAGCCTTTTGTCTAACGGATGGATTGTTTTTGTTTTTCTCGATGCTGAGCATTGCACCAGGGTTTTGGAAGGTTTATGGCATATTGGAAAAGGATCTCTGGTGCTCGGTCATTGGCACACTAAATTTGATCCACTGAAAGAGAAAATCACCAAACGTCACTTATGGGTTCTCTTACCGCATCTTCCGTTTCCTCTGTGGAGTAAATCCATCCTGGAAGGGATTGGGAACACTATAGGGAGATTTGTCTCAGTGGAAGATGATTTCCTGCAAGTATATGATAAGAGGTTAGCAAAGATTCTGGTCGAGATGGATATATCTCGTGGATTTCCTGCGGAAGTTGAATTACTGTGCAATGAGCGCCTTTTGATACAAAGGCTCGACTACCTACATGTTCCTTTCCACTGTAGTTGCTGCCGCTCAGTTGGCCACCTCAGGAATACTTGCCCGCAGAGTTTCTCTTATGGTAGTCTTTCGGACTCTAGTAAGTATCGAATGCCCTCGCCTTCGGATTGTCATTTGGAGCGACTCCACACTCCTTCAGGTATTTTTAATGATTCTTCTCCTCTTAATGATAATATCCCTGATTAATTTTTAGAGGCAGTCGATAGCTTGATTATGTCTCACAAAAAGGCTGTTGTTCCTCTGTCTCCCTGCATTACTGCCAAGGACTCCCCTTCTCTGGAAATCACGACGGTATTGACTGTTGACTTGTCGGGCTCCCCTACTTCCCTTCCATCGACCTCGGTAGCCCTTCCTTCCCTCGGCGAGAGCATCCCTTCGGTTTCGCTGGCACTTGACTCATTGGCGGAATTTCCCCCCCTCTCTACTTGTACCCCTCCTTCGGGCCTGATACCTCCCTCCATAAACCCTCAGGCCCCTCCTCCTATCTTAGATACCCCACTCCCTAGTCCCACCTCCTCCCCTTCATTCTCTGACCCCTCTCTTAAGAAATCCCTCTCCATCTTCACAGCCTCCTCCCCTACCTCCCCTTCCACCCTCCACCTCAACTCCATCACGTTTGCCAATGTAACTGTCAGAAAGCCCAAAGGGAAAAGGGAGTCTAGAGCTGACCTCTCTTCGGCTTCTCCTCCGTACATTCCTCTCTCAGAACGTATAAAGGTAGCAGCCAGGGGTAAATCTTCTCGGGGTCTTAGAGTGAGTCCTCCCCCACTGGATATGTCATAATGATTATCCTCTCCCTTAACATCCGCGGCCTAGGAGGCAGGCCCAAGTCTCTCAGCCTCCGTGCCCTTTTCAACTCTTTGAAACCGGACTTTATCCTTATGCAGGAAACTATGTGTAGTGATGCGCTGGCTCTGTTTGCCTTCTCGAAATTACTCCCCTCCTGGGAATTCTGTGCTATCAGTGCTCGGGGACTTTCAGGAGGTCTTCTCTCTGCCTGGAATCCGTCGAAGGTCAAATGTAGGGCTTTTCATACCTGTGCCGGTATTTTACTCCAAGCCTCCATTCGTGGCCTTCTGAACCCTATCCATATTTTGAACGTTTATGGCCCTTATAGGGACAGAGGTTTTTTCTGGGAAAAGGCCCTCCGTGGAGGTCTTTTAAATCTCTCACATCTGGTGTTGGCGGGAGATCTTAATCTCACCCTCCATCCTTCAGAGATCTGGGGCTGTAAGACCTCGCTGGACCACCTCTCTGATCACTTCCTTGCTCTCTTCGAAGCAGCTGGCCTTGTGGATGTAGCTCCTCCTATGATCGGTCCTACTTGGCGCAATGGTCGTGTTGGTGAGGAGGGAATCTGTAAGCACCTTGATCATTTTCTTATCTCCAAAGACCTGCTTCCCTCCTTAGGGGCCTACAGGACCTGGATCAAATGCTCCAATATCTCGGACCATTTTCCTATTCTTCTCGAATGGAACTCTCCAAAAGGTCCCTTCAATTACCCCTTTAAGTTTAACCGCTCGTGGCTTGAGGATCCTGAGTTCATAGACTGGTTTCTTAGTTGGTGGTCCCTCTACTATGATGCGCAAAATTTTGCAGGCATTGAGGATCTCTGCCATACCCTGCGCAATATAAAGCATGCTTCTAAGAATTGGTTTAAGGTAAAATCTGCAAGTTATGATTTGGATTCCTTCAATTTGGAACGGGCCATAGAGTTTATTCTTGCTAAAGGTATTCTCATTAAGGAACAAAATGCTCACTTATCTCACCTTAGTGCTGAAAGACAGAGGATCCTGGACCATTTACAGCTCACCTAGCAACTGAAGAGTAGAACCAAGTGGGCCCTTCAGGGTGACTCAAACACCAAATTTTTTCATGTGGTGGCCTCGGGTAGGAGGTTGCAAAATATGATCTGGTCGCTTGAAGATGATGATGGTAATCCCATTGAAGAGGAGGCCCCTTTAAAAGAGCTTGGAAAATCATACTTTGAGAATATTTTTAAGGATGAGGGGCTTACTTGTCTTGACCACCAACTCAAAGTGATCTCTCTCTTCCCAAGATTGATCCCCATTGATCACTCATCGTGCCTGTCTTCCCCGGTCACTCTGAAGGAGATTGAACTCTCCTTAAAGTCTTTCAAAAAAGACCGCAACCCAGGACCAGATGGGTGGCCGGTGGAATTTTATCTGCACTTTTTCGATCTTTTAGGCCCTATTTTATGTCAATTGGTGGATTCGACTAGGATTTCCGGGTTCATTCCCCCTCCCTGAATTCTACTTTTCTAGCTCTTATCCCGAAGAAGGACAAGCCTCGAAATTTTGCTGACTACAGACCCATATCCTTATGTAATCTTCTCTATAATCTCATTGCCAAAGTCACTGTAGGTAGGATTAAGCCCTTTCTTGATCAGGGTATTTCTCAAGAACAATTTGGCTTCCTTAAAGATCGTCAAATCTTTGAGCCCATAGGAATTGTACAGGAAGTCCTTCACTCAGTCAAAACCAAGAATATTTGTGCTTTTGTTCTCAAGCTGGATCTTACAAAGGCTTTTGATCGTGTTGATTGGACTTATATCAGACTAATCCTAATTCAAATTGGTGTCCCCCTCCTTACTGTCAACTGGATTATGGGTTGCATTTCTACTGCAAACTTTGCGGTCTTGGTCAACGGGACTCCTAATTTCTTCACTGCTTCTCGGGGTATACGGCAAGGTTGTCCTTTATCTCCTCTTCTCTTTATCCTGGTCATAGAGGGTCTTAGCCTGCTCATTAAGGATGCCAGATCTAATGGCCTCATTCGGGGCATCAAACTTTCGCCCTCCCTTGCTCTTTCCCACCTCCTCTTCGTGGATGATGTTATTCTTTTGGGCTCTGGGACTCTCCAGGACTGGCGGGATTTTGAGGTCATCCTTGACTCCTTCTGTAAAGCCTCAGGTATGAGGATCAATATTGATAAATCATGCTTTCTCTACCACAATTTCAATAATGATAGCCTTAGTGATTTTAGGGATGCTTTGCCTTATAAGATGCATCCGATTCAGTCTGGTTTAACTTATTTGTGCTATCACTTGAAGCCGCTGGGTTATAGAGTGAATGACTGGTACTGGCTTCTACAAAAATTCAAAAAGAGGATAAATCACTGGACTTATAAGCACCTGTCTCTTGGGGGGAGATTGGTCCTTGTCAATGTTGTTCTGTCAAGTATTCCGGTTTTTTGGATGGGCCTAGCTCCTCTCCCAGTTTATATTCTCCAGAAGCTCAGAAGTACTATGTTCAACTTCCTGTGGGGATCCTTTGATATTTCTTTCAAGTTTCATCGGGCAAATTGGCGAGACCTTTCTTGGCCCAAAGATTTAGGGGGCTGGGGTATTAAAAACCTCCCCTGCTTTAGTCAAGCTCTGCGTCTTAATATGTTCTGGAGAACCCTCCACTCCAAGGGTTTATGGCTCCAGGTCCTCCAAACAAAATATATGAAAGGTCTGTCGGTTGTTGAATGACTCAGAAGTAAATTATTCAGCACTTGCAATACTTCTCTTATATGGAGAGGATTTATGCAGGTAATTCCCTAGATGGGTATGCATCTGGCGTGGCAGGTTGGAAGTGGTGAAAGCATCTTGCTGGGGATTGACCCGATAGTGGGATCACATACTCCTTATACTCTCCCTAAAGAGCTGAGATCGTATCTGAAAGATTTAAATCTCTGCACTTTATCCCAGGCTCATAACTCCCTGTCAAATGCGAAGTACTATTGGTTTTCAGCTGAGGATCTTGATCTTGGTGGCTCCTTCACGACAATATGGAATGCATATATTAATGGGATTTCTGGAGCAGGTATTCGTCTTACGAACAGCCCTGATAAACTTGCTTGGATTTATAATAAAAACAAGGGCACCATAACTGCCAGGGATGCCTATGACTGTATAGCTCGTTCCTCCTCTCGCTCGGCCACTGTTGTTGATGGATTCCATTTGTGGTTTAAGGCCCTTCCATCCAAAATCTCATGCTTCATTTGGCTAACCCTTCAAAACAGAATTCTCACTTGGGAGAACCTTCAGAGAAGAGGGTTTTCAGGACCGGGTATCTGTCCTCTCTGCTGTACAAATGAGGAGACGGTTGAGCACGTTTTCTCTTACTGTTTGGTCTGGAAATTAGTGGCTGACTTTATCAGCGAGTATTTCAACCTTCCAGCATGTATTTATGGGGTTCCCATTGCTGATATATTCAAAGATTGGTATGGCAAGCTTCCAAGGAGCTCGCATCTCTTTCTGCTCCCTTTCAACATGATGTGGATAGTATGGAAAGCGCGCAATTTGGCTTTTTTTGAAGGGAAAAAAAGAAATATACATGGCATCATCCAGCAAATATTTTCGACTATTCAGGCTCCCCATCTTGGGACTCTCACTAATATAGGCCGAAGCAGACATATTGGAAAACCTCCAGTCAAGTATTTTCCCTGTGGTTTTATAGATGGTGCATCAAATAATATGATTGTTGGTGTTGGTTACTGCATCTTTCTCAATGACACCCACTTCTTGGAGTATTCGTTGGGGGTCGGACATGGCACTAATACCAAAGCGGAGCTGCTCAGCCTATGGGCGCTCTTGCTCTCCTCCCATATGATGGGGATCCCCCTAGCTCATGTGTACAGTGATTCACAAGTAATCATCAATTGGGCTAAGGGATCAACTGCTCTCTCCCCACCTGAACTTGTTCATTGGTGTAGGAAGACAAAAAAGCTAATCATTAGCTTCCAGGAACTGTCTTTCACTCACATCTACCGAGGGCACAACAGGACAGCTGACCGTCTTTCTAAAAAGGCACTCTCCTTTTCTCAGGGTAAAGGCTGTATGATGGAATATATTGAGAATATTCTAGTTTCTCAAGATTTTTTTCAACTCTTTTGAGCTTGCATAAAGGACTTTTTACCTTTCTTATTGATGCACTTGATGCTTTTTTGAGCTTGCTGAAGGGTTTTTTCACCTTCCTCACAGCTGTCTTTGATAGACAGAGTGTTCTCTTTAGAACGTTGTTCAGAGTCTCTTGGCTCTTGGTTGATGTGATTGAGTGGACAGTCTCCATTTTATGATGAGACAGTTTTCTGATGGGATCTTATTTTTGGTTGTTGTGCCTTTCCCCCTGGCTGGGAACTCCGGTGGGCAGCCATGTTAAAGTGCCCTGATGATGTGGATGAATGTGCTAATGCCCTTTGATTCATTTTGGAATAACAAGGACATGTTTTTTCTTCTTGAAAAAAAAGGCGTCAACATATTCAACATCCCACAAATAAGCAAGCCTCATTTGAGACGTACATGATAGTTATTATATTATTAAAGTCTAAAATAATAATAAAAATAATGGGGTGTGCATTTCATTACTTGTCCTTTAACTAAATTTATCTATACTAATTTAATTAATAACATACATATAAATTAACTAAGTTTAATTAGACTAACTTAATTAATAACATACATATAAATTATACAGATAGTCAATATATAGTTAATATGTATCAATCATATAAACGCATGAATAGAATAGATCTTCATTATATTAACATAACAATTAATACAACATAACTCATATATAGAATTAATGATAGAGCAACTAACTCAAAACTTTTATACATTCTTTTTTCAACTTCTATAATAACAACAGAGATGTTTAAAAATTCGATAATTTGGATTTGACAACCATTTTTTTGGTGTGTTTTATTTAGCAAAACCGGAATGTAACTATGGTTTAATTTCAATTTTGATGATACAAATAGATTCAACACCCTCAAAAAACCCTAAGGCATGAATAATTCCAAAACTTAACAACTATAACCTAAAATTTTGAAATTTCCCAAACAAATTTTATCATAATCATGTGGAAAAATCAACATATTCCAACCCAAATTGTAAAATTTTTAGACTATACACTATAACAACTATAACCCTTATATATAAACAATTTAACAATTTAAGTAATTAGAGAAAAATCCTAAATATATTAGAGTCAATTAGTTGTAACTCACTCCTATGAAAGGGATTGCATCTTTAAAAACATGTGAAAAGGGTCAGAAATACTAGAAAAAGATGATGAATAGGACAACTCCTTGGCCTTTATTTATTATGACTCCAACCAACCACACACTCAATCTTTTATAGATTTATGTTTTGTAGTTTTATGGTTTATGTGGATTTGCCTTTTTGTTAGACTTTACTTTTTTTTTCCTCAGAAGGAAGAAAGCCTATCCTTGTTATTCAATAAGTGAATCAAAGGGCATCTGACATGCCTCCCCTATCAATAGGGTTACAATCAATCAAGATCAAGAAAGTAATCTGTTACAGCTAGTATCTAGGAACATGTCTCAAGCACTCTTGAGTTGGCAATGGGGAAGGGTCAAGAACTCAACATCCAAAGTCTAAAAAACCAAAGCATCAAGAAGAACATACAATTGTGACCTGTCCCTATCAGTCATACAAATCGAGGACACAGAAGTGCAAAGCTTCTATTAAAAGTGCCCGCTCCATTTACATCAATCCATAAAGGGGTTTATAAAAAAGAGGAGAGCAAAGCTCCTGCACCGAGCTCAAAAGAGTTGGAAAGTATCATATAAGACCAAATGGCCTTCATGAATCTCAGAAAAATCACCACATCCAGGAGCCAAAGACAGGGCAGATTTTGATAGTCTGTCTGCAAGCTGATTGTGTTCTCGATATGTATGACTGAAGGACAAGTGAAGAAAACAAGAGATGAGCCTTCTTGTATCCATACACCAATGACTTAGATTCAGCGGATCCAAGGATGCATGGTAATTTGCCCAAATATATGATGACTGCTGAGTCACAAAAAATGTCCAGACATGGGATCCCCATCGATTTTGCCATAGCCAACAATGCCCAAAGTGCTATCAATTCAGCTTTTGTATTTGTGCAAAAACCCGCCCCCATTGGAAACTCAAAAGAGTGAGACTCGTTCAAGACCAAGCAAAAACCCACTCCTCCCTTATAATTTGCAGCTGCCTCATCAAAGAAGCCATAAGGGAAGACTAAAGAAGGGTCTGATCCACAGGCCCTGGGATTTTTTATCTTTAAACTTGAAGCCAGATACAACTTGAAGTAATAATCAATCTGGTGGAGTATGCCCAAGATCGATGGCTTTTTTCCTTCAAAGATGCAGAGATTTCGTGCTTTCCAAATAACCCAGATGACGAAAAAGGGTAGGTAACAACACAGAGTGTTTGGAATACCTTGATATCCAAGTACCCAAAAAGGAGCTGAGACTATCGCTCTTGGAAAGAGGCTGTAAGTGATACTGCTCACTTAGGCATTCAAATACAATCTTCCAGACAGAACAAGAAGAAAAAAGATGTTGAACACTATCCTTACCCAAACCACAAAGTGCACAGATGCCAGGCCCAATCCGGCCTCTTTTGTGGAGACTGTCCCATGTGAGTATTTTGTTTGCCAATGCCAACCATATGAAACAACAAATTTTCATGGGGATAATGCAAGACTAGAGGAAAGCATGAAGTTTACTACATGTCGGAGGGAATGAAGAGAGAACAATCAGGTCATACACAGCTCCGTCGTAACATTACCATCATGTTTATTATGGACCCAAACTAAGGAATCAGCATTTGAATTGAGTCGGATCCTACCATGTTCCAAGCACCTAGTGTAATTTTCCCTTGCTAAAGTTCCAATCTCCTGCAATATTCAAGTATTCCGTCATATACCAATAATTGTATTGACTAGGGAGAATGTTCTGTGTATGGATGAGAGAAGTAATACCAAGATCCTCAAGATATTCTCTAAGACCTAGGGGAAGCTCTGATAGGGAGTGTGTTCCAATAATTGGGTCAATACCCACGAGGATATTCTGGCCATTTCCAACTTGCCAAGCCAGGCACTTTCCCAACCACAAAAGTGTGTGCATGAAACCATTCCAGATCACAGAGGCTCCACGAACTGTGAATTTGTTTTCTCTGAGCCATGACACAATAGATTGATTCTTCAAATATTTGTTGATTAAAACTTGATGCCACATACTATTTCCTTGTAGAACCATCCAAAAAAAAATTAATCTCAAGGTTGTGCTGAACCATTGGAGATTTTTAATACCTCGGCCTCCTTTCTCTTTTCGCCATGAAAGGTGCATCCAATTCGTGAGATGGTACTTGTGATTTACCCTTGAGGAACCCTAGAGAAAAACAAAGGCTAACCTTCTGAGTTTATCCAAGACTGAGGTTGGAATAGGAGCAAGGGCCAGCCAGTAAACCGGTAGGCTTGATAACACTGCTTGCACAAGAACCAGTCTGCCACCAAGGGAAAGATATTTATGTGACCAATGAGATATCCTTTTTTCATATTTTTGTATCATCCATAGCCAATCATTTATCTTGTACCCCAATGGTTTAAGAAAATAATCAAGATACTTAAAGCCTATAGAAATAGTATCCATTTTGTAAGGAAGAACCCTAGCAATACTAAGAAGGGTATCTTCATCCACATTATTAAAGAAAGCTCGACTTTTCCAAACTGATGCTCATCCCAGACGCTTTGCAGAAGGTGCTTAAAATGACTTCGAAAGCCATCCATTCATGCAGGGTACCAGTTCCTAGAAGAATAATATCATCCATGAATAATAGGTGTGTGAGAGCAAGGACCGATGACATTTTTATACCTCTGATAAGACCATTCTCCTTGGCATCAGTAATCAAGAGACTGAGACCTTTGATGAACAACAGGGGAGAGAAGGGGTAGCCTTGTCTGATGCCTTTAGATGCACTAAAAAACTTGGATGGAGTGCCATTAACCAACACAACAAAGTTAGCTGATAATAAGCATCCCATAATCCAGTTGACTCCCATGAGAGGCACCCCTATCTGCATCAATATGAGTCTGATATAAGATCAATTCACTCTGTCAAAATCTTTAACCAAATCCAGCTTAAGAATGAGAGCATAGGTATTTTTTGTTCTGACAGTGTGTAGAATCTCTCGTGTAATACCAATGGGCTCGACAATTTGACGATTTTTTAGGAACCCAAATTGTTGGGAGATGTGGGAATCCAAATGTGGTTTTAATCTTACAGCAATAATTTTATATATGAGCTTATAGATCAAATTACACAGAGAGATTGGCCTAAATCCAGCAAAGGTAGTAGGCATCCTTCTTAGGAATTAGGGCAAGGAAAGTGGAATTTAGAGAGGGAGCAATCCTTCCAGATTTCCTAGAACATTCCACAGCTTTTAGTAAATCCCTACCCATCAGGTCGAAAAAGTGAATAAAGAATTCAACTGGCCAACCATACGGACCTGGGCTCTTATCCTTTTTGAAGGATGTCAAAGCTCCCTCAATCTCAGTCATAGAAACACTTTCAATGAAACCATCGGCCTCCTCAGAAGAGAGCATAGAAGGGTACAACATGACAACTTTGAGCTAGGCCAAAATACAGGTTTGTTTATCATCTCTGAAGATGTGAGAGAAATGTCTCAGTCCCGGTTCCTTAAGATCTACCTCATCCTCCACACTATGTCCATCTTCATCCTCTAAAGCCCAAATAGCATTTTGATTCCTGCGTCCCGAAGCCAAGGCATGAAAGAACTTGGTATTTGAGTCTCCAAGCACTGCCCACTTTGCTCTACTCTTGAGTTGCCATGTGAGCAGGTAGTGGTCCAATAACGCCTTTTTTTTTATCTGAGCAGATTCAAAGTCGACTGATCCTCATGGGATAGAATACTCGAGGAAGAATAAGTAAGAAGGGCACCAATTTCATCATCTAGTCTACGAGATTCCAACTCCATAACAGCTCATTTTTTTTATCCAAGACTTGACTTCCCTTTTAAGCAATTTGAGCTTGTGGGAAAGTAAGTCCATGTCGTCAGCAATAGCTGAGGGTATCAAGACAGGCCAGTGCCTAATAACCATTTGAGAGAAATCCGGATCTGTTAACCAAGACCTGTTGAATTTGAAAGGGTAGTTACGAGATCCCTCCCTATTGTTCCATTCAAGATAGATTGGAAAATGATCAGAGATATTAGAAGGTTGTGCCTACACACAGTGCATGTTAAGTTCAAGGATCAAAGAAGAGGAAAACAAGAAACTGTCAAGTCTTTTACAGATCCCATCTTCCCCAGACCTCCCATTTCTCCAGGTGGGTCCCGCAGAAGGTGGAGCAATATCCACAAGATCAACTAAAGCAAAAAGTTATTTAAAATGTCAACCAAGAGGATCGATGACATCCTTTTTACCCCAGATCTCTGAGGCACTCAAGGTCAGGTTCAAGTCACCTCCAAGGATCAAGTTAGGAGTGTTGAGAAGACCCCCTCTGAGGGCTTTTTCCCGAAAGAGTTCCTTGTTCCTATAGGGACCATAGCAGTTAAGGATAGCCCAAGGAGTTGACAGACCATGGAACCTTGCCTTGACAAGGATTCCCACAACTGTTTCAAAGGCAAGACATCTAACAAAGAGAGGGTTCTAGGCTGTGAGTAAGCCCCCAGAGAGGCCTATAGCACTTGTTGCACAAAATTCCCTATTAGGCATAAGTTTTGAAAAGGCAAGGAGAGCTGGGTAAGTGCTACACTTCGTTTCCTGGAAGAGAATCAGGTCAGGAGCAATCAAGAGAATAAGAGACCGAAGGCAGCATTGTTTGGTCTTGCCTCCTAGACCACGGACATTAAGCGATAAGATTTTCATTAAGGAACAATAGGGAGGGGAGGCAATGCTCTAAGTCCTTGTTGAAAGTTTCCTCTCGCATCATTTTTTATGCGTACAGAGTGGGGAGTATAAGGAGGAGAGACAGTGGAAAAAAACCCTTAAGGGTCATATTTTTCCTTTTTTTCCGGACAGTCACATTTTCAAAACGGATGGAGTTCAGATGGAGGGTAGAGGGAGAAGAAGTGTTTTTGCCGAAAAGATCGACAGGGATCTCTGGAGCGAGGGATCAGAAAAGGATGGGCAAGATACAGGACTATGTGGAGAGGGGATATGTGGATGAGGAGAAGCAGGTGGAGGAGGAGGTGGGAAGTCCTCATGTGATAATAAAGATGGTATAGAGGGAGAAGGTGGCGGGATAGATTCTTGGGGTAAAGGAGCACAGGGCAAAGAAGCCAAAGTGTAGGGAGGAGAGAGAGGAGGTGTCACAGCAGGGAAGCCAAAACAGGGGCCACAAGAATAACACAATCCGGATGACAGTCTAGAACAGGAGCAGTATCAATCTCATTTATAGCATCAAGTAGAGAGTCAGAGACATCTTCAAAAAGAGAGAGAGCCTGAGAATAAATACCCGTTCTTGGATGCACCAGAGCAAAGGTAGATGAAGGACAACGTGAAATAGGAGAGCCATCCTTGTTGGAGCATGATAGACTATTCAGAAGGAGAGGGCAGGTTCTTCAGAGATGTCCAGTATCATGACATCGACTACATCGAAAAGGAACATGGAGATAGTCCAATCTTTGTACCAAAAGGCATTCCTTACAAAGAATCTCTACCTCTATTGGCAACCCATGAGATATATCCATCTCTACAAGCACCCTTGCCATCCTCTTATTGTATGTGAGATGGAAGTCGTCATCTACTGCACCGAATCTGCCGACGATATTGGCAATACCTTCAAGAATACTTTTGCTCCAGAGGGGGAAGGGTAGTGATGGCAGGAGTACCCAAAGGTGATGCTTAGTCACCCTTTCCCTAAGTGGGTCAAAATGTGCATGCCAGTGCTCCAAAAGCAAGGAACCATTTCCAATTCTCAACAGCGAGTCGAGGATGATAGATGCATGTTCAGCTTCTAAGAACACAAAGACAATCCAACCATTGGAGAGAAAACTGATAGTCGGTATGTAGGTAAGCACTGGTTTCCAATGAGTTGTTTCCCACTCCACCCAGTCTTTCTTCCCCAGATGACAATATTCCAGCCTACCCACCAGTGCTCTCGAACACAATGAGTCTACACGGTCCATGAAAATATCGTACCCGAGAACATAACGGAACTTGCCCGAAAAGGCTTTTATACCCTTGACTTTCTACTTCTTGCGGTGGTGTGAGGGATCCCGCATCTCACTCGTGTTGAGGCACCAATCACAAGACAAACAGATAGCACTAAGAGTAGCACACAAGAGTCTCGACACCCCTGTCAGGAGAAAAACCCATTGACAACAGGCCCCAAGAAGGGTGAAACCCAGAAGGTGGTGCTACACCAAAGAACGTTGTTCACCCACAAACCAAGGTTTTCTCCGGAAGTCAAAACCCTAACAGGGGATAGACGAGCCAAAACCCCAGCTGATGGAATATGCTAGGTACCTCGTCAAAACAAAGCTTCCAGACCGATAAACCCATAATACAAAAGGAAAAGATAATGACTACTGCAGGCAAGGACAAGAACACCGCAAAGACCGGGAGTGAAAAGGATAAAAACCCAAGTGCCCCAGAAACAAATGGAGAGACCCCATAAGTCAACCCCGTGAAAGCGGGGTAGAATGAGTGCTAGAGGAAACCGCACGCTGACGAAGGCAAAATAGGAGACAAGAATCAGGATAAAAAATACGCAATGGGCATACAACGTAAAAGACTGATGCAGAGGTGGTAACCCCATGAAACTGTCATACAAACACAGAGGCGAAGTATAAAATCACAAATTCCCACTTTTTGAGCATGGTTGGTACTAGTCCCCTCGAGAAGGGGAGGAACTCTATGTTGCCACCGTCTATAAGGGACAACACGGTAGCCAAACCCTCATGTGCCCAGGACTGAGGCTCACCACAAAAGAAAATGTAACATACCAGGGGTGCAAAAAACTTGTATCACCCACAAGCTGAACCAGAAGACAACCACCATCCCAAGAAAAAATCGAAGAGGGTAGGTAAAGCCCAGCCAAGAAAACATAGGGTAACGAAAATTGATAGAAAAAAGATGGAAGGGGAACAAAAACGCGAGTATTCAGGGTTGAAAACATGCCGAGCCATGGACGAAGATCAGCATCACCGTAAGAATGCCGTAACAATGAGTTCTTCGTTTTTCCTGTGAAACCCTACCATGGCAGCGCGCCATCTCCCCTCTGAACTTTGACAAAGGCTTACTTTAAAGAACAACCTGAACCGAGAAATTGTTAAACTTTACTTTACACTAACACTTAATCAAAACTAAGCTGAAATGAAACTTTACAAAAATGTTTATTTTTCAATGCATTCAATTTTGAGTGTGCTTTGACTAAAACTTGGATACATTATATTACATAGAAAAGTAATAAAATTGATGAAACTTTACAAAAATGTTTATTTTTCAATGCATTCAATTTTGAGTATGCTTTGACTAAATATTGCATACATTATATTACATAGAAAAGTAATAGTTTATGATGAAGATAAGTCTCAGTTAAAAATGTGATTTAGAATGTTCAAATCTCAATCTTGATCCATGTACATTTGACTTTAGCTATGTAAACGTGTATCTCATTCCATCTAAGATAAGTAAATGACACACTGAGTTGCTTGGACCTCGATCGTTATTTGACTTAGTGACACACGTTTTGAAGTTTTTTTTTTAATATATAAAATTCAATAGATGAGATGAATGTATCCAATTACAATTTGACTTTGAATTAATTTTTCCTTCGTTTATATCATGTGAATGTTGAAGCAAGTTATTTGGAATTCAATGGAGGGCATCATTTAGTTCTTAGTAAGGCAACATGCTTTGAGCTTTATTGAAGAGAAGTGTGAACCTCTCTAAAGAAGTATTCTATGAAAATATAATTTTTTTATTTATAATTGTACCTATTTTTCTTATTTGGTAATAAAAAAATTTAATCAATCAATCTTAATTTTCAAAATGTAAGAAAGAGGATTGGTGCACCAAGTTGTAAGCTCATGGGATGTTTAGCCAACTAAGAGTAAGGATGCAAAAAAAATAATGTCTCAATCTTCTTTTTGTAAAAGGAATATAAGTTTGAATCATGTAAACTTAAAATAACTATTTTTACCACCTTCCATCATATGAGAATTGGCATGTTCTCTTACCACCATTTGTATTATATGCTTAGACAAAGAACCATCAATATATGGCAAGGCTCTCACTTCCTCATTCAATAATGAGGATATAGAAAAAGGGGATCATCCCTTATCCCCACATTTGAACTAGTTGAGTCACCCTTTTGATTCCCTCGCAGTTTAAGGAGTTTTTTCCCGTAGTCTATGTATTATGTCAAGGGGGACCAATAACTCCACACCTGTTTCTCAAGTTGAGAACTTATTCATTCATTGGTTAACAACTCAATTATATGATTAGTTGATGTTTTCACATGGACCAACTCATGCTCTTCAAAGAAACCAATTCAATTCCTTCACTATAAATTTTGTATCTTTAAAACCCATGAGTTGCTAATTGATTTTTTTTGGACCTCTATTAAGGTTTTGGAGAATCTTGTGTATTACAGCCTTTACTTCCATATTAATTACTTCTTTAATCCCTAGTATCAATGCTTCAGGCGAATCTTTGTTATTTGAACCATTTTAAAGAATTTATAACCATGTTCCCATCATGTAGCCAAGATGATTCTTTAAAATGTCTCTTGATATCACCATGCTAGGATTCCTTTTAGAGACACCATCAAGTTAATTTTAACCGATCCTTCTTGAGAGTGTTTACACGCTTTCTTTGCTTCCATGACTTTCATTCTTTATCACATATCAAGAAATACGGTGCATTAGGGATAGGGTATAGAAATGGACACCTCGTGACATAGTATCACAACTACTTAGATATACAAATCCTATTAATTAGTTATGGCACATGCATAATCATTAAAAAGTATATATTTGGTCAAGATTCCTAGTTAATCTTTTCCTAATGATGGGCTATGCTATCTAGATTGAAACATCGAGTAAAATCTGCTATAAAATATATTTTTTTTATTTCAAGTGTGAAATCAAAACATACACAACCAAGCCTTTAATCTCTTTTACAAAAACAAAGTAAGTCCTCCACGACTCATATTCACTAGAAATTATAATCT
The DNA here is from genome assembly GCA_001517045.1 of Pseudotsuga menziesii. Classification (NCBI taxonomy): domain Eukaryota; kingdom Viridiplantae; phylum Streptophyta; class Pinopsida; order Pinales; family Pinaceae; genus Pseudotsuga; species Pseudotsuga menziesii. Next base: position 277,517 of record LPNX010079838.1, read on the forward strand.
TCCATTTAAACAATAACTTTCTTGAATAAGAAAGTTCCTATCCTATCATCAAAACAAGACACTGACCTAAGACTAACAGCTTTGAACCATCTTCCAACTTAAGAAAGGAGATCTCTAATGAGGCATGATCTATCTTGAATTCTTGGTAAAACAATACGCCTTCTTGTTGGCTAAGAGATTCTTTCAAAAGAGAGTTAACCTTTTGGTTAACTTCCCAATAAATTTGAGAGAAAGAGATGCTATTAAACCAGGATTTGGCTTCCAAAACTTTGTCAATTATATGACCAAGAGTGAAACCTAAAATTTGGCATTTGTCATTACACCATTTTGACAACAGTTTGGAGTTTCAATACCTGTAAGTTTTTTTGGTAATTGGTCTATTGCAAATTCCATGAGAACCCAAAGAGGGAAAAAATAGGCTCTATTATGTTTACGCATCCTAACACCATTTTTTATAGTGAAGTAATGGCAATTACAAAGGAAAAGTATTTCCCTTGCTCCAAACAAAGCTAGAGTTCCTTTGCATGCTCCATGAAAGAAACCTCGGGCTTTAGATTGATTGTCTCCTACAAAGTTCTAACTTCCTTAATCTTTGGAGATTTCCATCCTTATCTACTTAAGCAAGTATGATTTTGTGTGATGCTAGCCTAACATCCATTAAACTTCCTTGAAAAATCATTTTATTTATGCATAGCCATATGCCCCATTTAACATAACATGGAAGAGCTTTATGAAAATTGACTAAGACTCAAAACAACCCAAAAGGGTCATCTTGTTTGAAATATTAACCTCACCCACCATATGAAGTATTTTTTCCCAAAATAATATGGAAAGAGAACAATAAACAAAGATATGGTCCACTAATTCTTCTTTTACCTTACACATAATACATTGATTTGGGCCTATCCAACTTTGCTTATGTTCATTATCCCATGTGAGGATCGTGTTGGATCGAACTAACCAAGTAAATATTTGAAGTTTGAGTGGAAATCCTAGCTTTCATATCAAGGCTTCATACCCTAGTTTTGCAGTAAGAATTAAGGTGGATTTATTTCAATCCCATTGCAACTTATCCTCACAATTTTGTAAATAAATTGCATTATGCTTTAATAATTGGATATAATTTGACCATTCTTCTACTAGATTACCTTGGAGAGTCAGAGCTTTAGTTGATAGCCATGGTTAGAACCAATTCCCTAGGAATCCTTGTATTAAAACACCCATGAGTTTTGATTTCTCCAGAACTTGCAGTTTTTTCTTTAATTCACTTGATAATCTATAATTGTCACTCCATCCAACCCAATGATCTTTCCCTAATCTAAGCTTGTCACCTCTACTATGTTCCAAGTGACCCATATTCCTACAATTCAAAAATATTTCACTAGTCCCTTTCAATAAATGGACAACCCATTTATATATTTTCTTTTAGACTTGGTTTATTCCTCCATTGAGTTGCCTTTGCGATATTTAGTTATCATGACTATTCCCCATAGTCCTTCATTAAAGAGGAACCTCCACTAGCTATTTGCGGCCATAGCTTGACTAAAAAAATATATATTCCTTAGTGCCCATACTACTGCTTCTTTTGTCCAAATAAATTTTGTCCATTTTACAAGAGGAATTCCTTTTTATTCCTTCCTTCCTAACTAGAGAAAACTCAAACACCTTTTTTTAACTTTACCAATAATTCCTTTTGGCACATGTGCAATGGATAAACAATAAACATGTATGCTTTCCAAGACAAACTTTCCATGAATCAACCTTCCACCATGAGATAACCATTTGCTACACCAGTAGGTTATCCTATCTTCAAATCTTTTTAAGCACGCAATAACAAATAATCAAATTTGTAGTCATTAGGTTTCAAATTGAAGCTAAAATATTTTATTCCTAGGTCGATGTGACTTTAAGCAAGGGGAAAGATCTATGAAATTTGATTTCCCAAATTAGGTCCTAATTCACTAAAAAAACATACAAGATTTCTTTAGATTTACCTCCATCCCAGTTGCATTATAGTAGGTTTCTTGGATGGCCTTTAAAATCCTTATTTCATGGAAGGAGCCATGACTGAACAACAAGATATCATCAACAAAAGAATAAGTGGGAAAGGAACACAACCCTGCAACTCTAATACCTTTTAAATCACCCATCCTTTTTGCTTAAAAGTGTAGCCTACTCAATCCTTCCACAACCAAAAGAAACAAGAAAGATGAAAGAGAGCATCATTGTTTAAGCCCTTTGGAAACATTGAAAAAAATGGAAGGGAGATCCATTAAAGCACGCATAACCATTTACATGCTTACTTATGCTAATTAAATAAATAAAACTTATCAATCAATACAAATTTATAAACATAAATCAATTGGCTCAATCAACCATTCAGCTATAACTCATGCATGTAATGAACAGATACAAGAACCAATCACACAAATTACATATATATTTGGTTGTAATATAGTTGTTAAAGAGGTTGCCTTTAGAATTTGTTAAAGATAAGCCTGATACACAACTCTTATCCATTGCTTTCTACTTATGTGATTGCTAAAAATAACTATCTACATATGCGAGCTATGTTATTTGGGTCCATGGGTTGATCCCAAGCTAGTATGGTACTCCAAAATTGAGCTATTTTACAATACATTTTGTTAGATGCTAGTATCCACTAGCATGCTATAAGTAAATAACTAGTGTGTTAATTGCAATAAATTAAAATATAAGCTAGAAATATAAGTGTGAGGCCTTTGACCCATGTGCTCTATATTGGGTCAACAATGTCTAGAATTAAACACTTTATCCTAAAGTAATGGGCTCAATACTACATGGCTCTAGTGTAGGTAATTGATGAAGTTGTACTCAATTGAACTAAATGTTATGTTGTCTTTGAGAACCTATGAGTTGAGTGTTGTCAAAATAAAGTAAATGTTATATGTGTGTGTTGATATGAAGAACCATGCAAGAGGTATATTTGTTCTTGAAGATTGGTTTTTATTTATTCATGTATAAACCTAGTGATGTCAAATATAGTATTGAATGAGTGTGAAGTTGTGGCATGAAGACAATGTTGGGAGATTTGAGTCATCTACTAAAATTGATGGTATATGCTACATAATTTCATGAAACATGTGACTTTCATGTGGTTGTGGGGATTCTCTGGAAAAAATCATGTGGTAGTGGGGAGATATTGAACTAAATTTTCACATAACTAAGAAAATACTGGAGCATCATGTATCTATTGATGATGCTCATCAGATATGGAGTTGGTTATGCAAATCATGATAAACTTTGCAAGCTAATTAACATGTATCCTAAATCAATTTGATAAATATTGAGTTGTGTAAAACTATTACATCTTTTAAGTTGCCATGCAAAACTTGTATGTTAATTTGTCTTGCAAAACATGAAGGCTACTAAAGTAAGTGTAGAATACAATCTAAGTGGTGATGCCTTTCCTAGAATTCAACACTAATGAATGAAATAATTGAACTATGAAAGGGGAGGACAATAACTGTCACAAATTTGACTAATGTAGTTTATTAGGAACGTATACATGCTCTTCAAAGTCATCATGTTAGGTTCTCTATATTGAAGTCATTGCTCTACAAATGCTAAAAAAGAGAGATATTAAATGAGACCATTCAGTTTTTGTACTTGATCAACGAAAGTAACCAATGGTTGGCCTACTTAACACAAAATGCGTTAAAATAATGGGCATGTCACATACAAAGGCTAGAGGAGGAGATTCTTGTAGTTACCTGTTGGTGGGATCCAAATCTATTAAGACATTTTCTACTCGATTAGTCCATTCATTATTAAGAGTGAGCCACGTATTCAAGTATTATGCATTATCATCAAATTGGTGTGCTTGTCCAAGAGCTACATGTTATTTACCAAAACCTACATCTATTGATCCATTTGCTACAAGTAAACCAATATCTATTGGTGTCAGGGTTCAAATTAAGGAGGCTATATTCCTAGAGAGAAGTGTGGGCATTGTTGACTATTACAATTAGTTTTGAAATTCCACCTAACCTTACATAGTATCTTACAAGTGTGTGTATAACAATAGGTTTTAAGTGCTTTGGTTCATCAATATGTTTGGCCAAAGAGACAATGAGGGCAATTTCTTGTCCCTATACTACATTAGACAATGCATGTTTATTGGGATATAAGTGTCCAACCTGTGTTTCTAAACCTTCAAATGTCATTGCAAATATTGGGGCTAATTTACATGCTTAACAACTACTTTAGGAACTGGAGAGAATATTCCCTATCGATGAGGCAAAAATATTCCCTATTCCCTATCGAATATTCCTATGCTAATTTACATGCTTAACAACTACTTTAGGGAGCTGAAGAGAAGGGAATGTTGTTGTGAATGTTAATTTTCCTTAAATTTTGAGGTTATTTTGTAAAAACATTTTATTGGTTTTTCTTTAAAAAAATAAACTATAGCCAAAAAGAGTTTGTAAAAATGAATAATGTTGTTGCACATAGTATGTTTTTTACATCGTCCAATAATGTACAATTTTAATCTAACAAAATAAATTTATAGAAAAAATGAAGTTTAAAAAAGTTTCACATTTTAGATTCAAATACGATAGTGTTGTAACAAAACAATTATTTAGTTTGATCTTTCAATTGCATACATATACTTACTTACTTAAACCTTGATAATAACTTCTATATAACTAGGCTTCATCCTCTTACAATGTCCAAGTACAAGGGGTACATACATGAAAACTACATGGATTCATTTCACTTAGTGTTTAAATGGGAAAATCCTTCAAACTATTAAGTCTTGAATTTTGGATTAGGAAATGCAAATCTTTCTAATGTAAATTCCTTTGAATTTGAAACAACCATCAAGTATCCTTGGATATTAACTTTTAATTTTAAAAATTGAGGTAAAAGAAAATCATACAAATTCTCACAAATCTCTCTTATGTTCTTCAAAGTTGTCATGTTGGGTTCTTTCCATAGAACTCATTGCTCTACAAATGCGTGCGAAGAGAGATACTAAATGAGATCCTCAGGTTATTGGATTTTATCGACAAAAGTAACCCATGGTTGGCCTACTTAATACAAAATGTGTTAAACAAAATGGGCAAGTCACATCTAGAAGCTAGAGGAGGATATCAGTGTAGTTACTTGTTGGTGGGATTTAAATATATTAAGATGTTATATGCTTTATTATTCCATTCATTATTATTAGTGAGTCACTTATTCAAGTATTATGCATTGTCATGAAATTGATGTGCTTATCCAAGAACTACATGTTATTTGGTAAAGCCTACATCTCTTGATCTAGATTCTAGAAGTGAATCAATGTATATTTGTGTTGGGGTTCAAATCAAGGAGATTGTAATCCTAGAGGAAACTTTAGGCCTTGTTAACTATTACAATTGGTTCCAAAATTCCACCTAACCTTACATAGTAGCTTACAAGTGTGTGTATGCCAATAATTTTTAAGTGCTTTGATTCATCAATATGTTTATCCAAAGCAACCACGAGGGCAGCTCCATGCCCCTATACTATATGATACAAGGCATATTTATTGGGATATACGTGAGCAATCTATGTTTCTAAACCTTCCAATGTCATTGCAAAAATTGGGGCTAATTTGCATGCCTAACAACTACTTAAGGGAATTTAATAAAATATACACTATATCCCCTTTAAAAAATTCCATGAAAAATATTAGTTTTAAGAGGGAATTTTGCTTTGAATATCAATTTTCATTAAACTGTGAGGTTATTTTGTAAAAACATCATGTCATTTTTTATTTAGAAAAAGTAAACTATACCAAAAATAGACTTTCAAAGGTAGAATAATATTGTTGTGCATAGTAAGCTTTTTACACTTTCTAAAAGTGTCATTTTTAATTTAACAACATAAAATTTCGTGAAAAAAATTGTAAAAAAAAGTTTCAAAATTTCAAATTGATATATGATAGTATTGTAATAAAACAATTACCTAATTTGATCTTTCGGGTGCATACATTTTTTTTCAGCAGAAAAAATGCCAAACCTTGTTATTCAGAGAGAATCAAAGGACATCGTATACATGACAACCCTTCTAAACAGGCTTCCCAGCTAGAAATAAGCCAAAGGGGATCTCTCTACTCACCATAAATTCTTCACTTTTTATCATACTGACATGAAACATGTACATGAAAGACAAAAAGGACCAGATTCTCAACAAATGACTAAGAGACAGTTCCAAAGAGTCACAAGGATCTAGACTCTTATAAAAAAACCATAAGACAGTTCCAACAAAATTCTGATCTCTGAGACCGAGAGATTTGACAGTCAATCTTATAAATCACTGAGCATGATCAGAAGGCTGATAGACTCATCTCAGTTGGCTCAAGACCCAGTCTTTCAAGGCAAAAACAAACTCGTGCCAAAAAAATTAAAGGGACTCAGTCCCGGCACATAGCTTAAAAAAGCTGAAAATTTCCATGATCAGAGATCATACCTTCCATAGTTTCTGAGAAGTTCCCAATACCCGGATCCAACACAAGAGACTTCTTTGAGAGACAGTTAGCCTACTGATTATGCTCATGATATATATGATTGGGAGTCAAAGGAGAGAAATTTTGTATTAGAAATATGATATCCTCGCACCAATGTTTCAGACTGGGTGAGTCCAGAGATGATATCCTGTTGGCCCAATTGATAATGACTAGAGAATCACCATAGATGGTTTGTAGAGGGATCCCCAAAAGCTTAGACACAACGAGAAGAGCCCATAGAGCAAGGATTTCTGCTCTTGTGTTTGTGCTTTTGCCACAACCAAGTGAGAAACAAAGGAGATGAGAGTCACTCAGGTGCAACACAAAGCCAGCTCCTCCAAGGTCATCAGCAGCTGCCCCGTCAAAAAAGCCACAAGGATAGGAGATATGAGGACTAGAACCAATAATTCTAAACTTGTGTTTTTGTTTCAGAATAGGATAAAGTAATCTGAGAGCTTTCACCTGATGAATGATATTTGAAAAAGATAACATCTTATTTTCAAACAAGCAACTGTTTCTCATTTTCCATAAGCTCCAGAAAATGAAGAGGGGAAGATAGCTGCTGGCAGAATTAACCGATGAGTTCTTGTACCAAATTTCAAGAAAGGTCCTGACAGAGCAGTTTTTAAAGTAAGGCAGGCCCGACTACTCGTAAAAAAAATTGAAAACCCTGTTGGACACAGTGCAATCTAAGAACAGGTGTTGTACAGAGTCTTCATTCAGCCTGTGCACAAAGAGTACAGATTCTGGGACGTTGACAACCTCTCCTTTGCAGATTATCCCAAGTTAGTACTCGGTTCATAACCACTAACCAAATAAAACATCAAATTTTTGCAGGTATGTTAAAATTCCAAAGTATGTCCAGCACTTTAGAATGTTCCGAGGAGGGTTAATGAAAGTGATGAACAATGAGATCATACCCCATAGCTGCAGAAATATCACCAACATACCTATTATATGTCCAGATTAAAGAGTCTTTCTGATGATTCAGTTTGATTTTACCATATTCAAGTCCAGTGATAAATTTGTTCCACAAGAGCCCCCATTCTCCTCCCATTTCCAGATCTTCAGCCATAAACCAGTAACTCTTTGCCCCAAGAGTGAAATTGCGAGCCTGTGCCAAAGTGACAATGCCATAATCATGCATATAGTCACGTAGATCCTGAGGAAGGACCAAAAGTTCTTCTGTGCCCATAATCGGATCAATACCAACACAAATATCTTCTCCATTCCCTACTTTCCAGGTAAGTCCACATCCAACCCAGGACAAAGTATGCAGAAAACTTTTCCAGATCACGAATACACTATTTGCAGTGAAAGCTTTTTGATGAATCCATGATACCACCGAGAGCTTTTTGAGGTATTTCACAGACAGTAACTTGTGCCAGATCCCATTCCCATTAAGTGCCAACAAAAAACTCTTCAAACATAATGAGAGGCTGAACCATCCTAGATGTTTGATGCCCCAGCCACCCAAAGAGGTCGGTTTTGAAAGGGACTGCCAATCCACTAAGTGATATTTTCACTTAATTGCTGATGATCCCCATAAAAAAAGAAAATATCAAAGATCTGAGCTTGTCCAGAATTGAAATGGGGATAGGGATTAGAGCCATCCAATACACCAGTAAACTTGAGAGAACAGCTTTAATTAAGACGAGTCTACCCCCAAGGGATAACAGACGAAGGGTCCAGTGCTGGATTCTTCTTTCAAAAATTTTTATAAGCCAGTGCCAATCTTTCACCCTATATCCAAGGGGCTTAATGAAAAATCCTAGGTATTTAAAACCCAGGGAGATGTGTTCATATTTGAATGAGAGAGAGCTAGAGATTCTGTTCAATAACCCCTCATCCACACTGTTGAACAAAAAAAAATATTTGTCCATATTTATACTCATACCTGAAGTAGTGCAGAAAGTATCCAAGATAACTTTGAAGGCTACCCACTCCTCGAAGGTGCCAGTACCAAAAAGTATCACATCATCAACAAACGACAAGTGGGTAAAAGAGAGTTGGGAAGAAATTTTTATGCCCCTGATCTGACCATTGTTCCAAGCATCCTTAATTAAGAGACTTACCCCCTCTATGACAAGTATAAACAATAGGGGAGACAACGAGTAGCCCTGTCTAATACCCCTAGAGGCCGTGAAGAAACTGGAGGGGGTGCCATTGACAAGTAGAGAAAAATTTGCAGAAGTTAAACAGCCCATTATCTAGTTAACACCCATCAGGGGGACACCAATTTGCAGAAGGATGAGTCTTAAATAAGACCAGTTCACCCTGTCAAATGCTTTTGATAGATCCAGCTTGAGGACAAGAGCACATTTGTTTTTGGTCTTGACAGAGTGTAAAACTTCTTGAGTAATGGCTATAGGCTCAGTAATTAGTCTATTTTTCAAGAAGCCAAATTGTTGTGGGGAGATGAACTTATCCAAATAGGGCTTCAGGCGTAAAGCAGGAATGTTAGAGATAAGTTTATAAACAAGATTACAAAGAGAGATGGGCCTAAAGTCCACAAAGGTAAGGGTTTTCTCTTTCTTAGGGATGAGTGCAATGAATGTAGAGTTCAGAGAGGGTAAAACTTTGCCATCCAATCTGGAGGATTCAACCAAATTTAGAAGATCATTCCCTAGAAGGTCAAGGAAATCCAAGAAAAACTCTACTGGCCATCCATCAGGACCCTAAGATCTGTCGTTCTTAAAAGACTTTAAAGCCATCTCTACTTCCTCCATAGAAATCTGTCGTGTGAAGCTCTCCAAATCCTCTTACTGTTGTAAGAAGGATGGAAATAATCAAATCACCTTCAGCTGCACTTCAATGTTTTTCAGACCATCATCTTTGAAAATCTTCGAGAAATACCTGACACCCAGGGCTTTTAGACCTTTGTCATCCTCTATCGAAATCCCCCTATCATCCTAAAGGCCCTAGATGGCATTTTGATTCTTATGGGCTAATGTAACCGAGTGGAAAAATTTAGTATTGGCACCCCCCAGAGATGCCCAGGTCAATCTACTTTGTAACTTGGTAGATCAGAGTTCATGATCCAACAACATCTTTAACTCATCTTTCAAAGCCGAGAGCCTGAGATTTTCATGAGTACTAAGTAAACTAGAATCCAAGGATCCTAGAAGAATCTAGATTTCTTCTTCAATGTGCAGTATCTTCTCTTTCATAGCCAGGGTCTTTTTGTAAGTCCAACTTTTTACCTTTCTTTTTAATAAGCGAAGCTTCTTGGAAATACCTTCCATTGCAGGCAAATGATCTCCTTGTTCCAGGGTGGGCCATTCATCTCTTACTAGGTTGAAAAAAGCTTCATCAGATAGCCAAGAGTGATTGAACTTGAAAGGGAGGTATGAAGAGACAGGCCCTTCCTTCCATTCCAGGAGGACAGGGTAGTGATATGAGATCACAGAAGGTAAAGACCAAACTCTGTGTCTTGGGAGGAGCTCAATAAGATTCGAGGAAAGAAAAAAACAATCCAGTCTTTTGCTTATGCCCTCCTCCCCTGGCCTCCCATTACGCCAGGTAGGCCCAGCACACGGTGGAGCAACATCCATCAGCTTAAAATCAGCGAAGAGGTGAGTGAAGAAGGTTCCAAGAGGATCAAGATGAGCCTTGCTACCCCAGACTTCAGAAGTATTCAAAGTGAGATTTAAATCCCCTACGAGAATAAGATTTGGGAGAGCGAGGAGGCCACCCCTTGTAGTTTCATTCCCAAATGCATCACAATGCAAGTAAGGGTTGTAACAGTTAATAATGGAGAGGGGTATATGAGAACCCCTGAAACGAGCTTCAAGAAGAATGCCCGCCAAAGTCTGATAGGCTTTGCATCTAACTTTAAGGGGATTCCATCCCAAGAGAAGACCTCCCAAGAGACCCTTTGAGCTAATAGCACAAAATTCTCATCCTGGACAGAGTTTAGAGAACGCTAACAGAGCAGGGTATGTGTTGTTCATAGTTTCCTGGAATAGGATGAGATCAGGTGCAATAGAGACAAAAAGACGGTGGAGTCTCTTTTGTTTAGCCAAGCCCCCTAGGCCCCGAACATTTGAAGTGAGGATTTTCATCATGAAACACAGGTATTGGGTGACTGCGCTCTAAGGGCCCGAGAGGAGGTAACCAGTGGATGCCTCGCTGCGTTTTTTAACCTAATGGACAGAGGAGTATATGAAATGGAGCCTGAGGTCAAGTACGAGTCCGAAGCCAACTAAGGGGATTTTTTCTTCTTCTTGATGGTAACGTTTTCAAAACAAATGGAGTCTAGTGGTAGGACTGAGGGTGAAAGAGGAGTTTTCGCAAATAAAATCTCTAGCGTTTTTTGAAGAGAGGGGTCAGCAAAGGAGGGAGATTGAATTGGACTATGCGGAGGGGAGGTGTTGACTGGAGGACCCGAGCCAACCAGAGGGGGAAAATCAGAGTCTGTAAAAGAGATGACGATTCGGTATAGGAAGAGGGAGCAGCATCAAGAAAAGGTGGTGAAGAGGGTTGATGGAGTGGTGAATCAACAGTACAGATAGGGAGGGAGCCCGACAACGGTGTTGCAATGGGAGCTACAGATGTAAGCCCCACAGGAGTGGTAGAGAGAGAGGCACCATTCTCCAAGGAGTCCAATAAAAGTATGTCCTGATCTGAAGCATCCTTAAAAACAGAGTAGACATTAGTATAATTACCTTTAGACGAAGGAGCACGCTTCATTGTGGGGGGGCTATGAGAAATTGTCCTCAGGCAAGAAGAAGAAGGCCACCTCGCCAGTGGAGAGAGATTGTAGCTCTAGCTAACCGCACCCTGAAACATAAGTGGACATTGTCTTCTCAAATGACCCACATCCCTACATCGACTGCATCGGAAAGGGATGTTGAGATAATCCAGCCATTGAGAGAACAAGCGTTCTTGGCAAAGAATCTCCACTTCCGACTGCAGACCTTCAGATATGTCCATTTCCACCAAAATTTTTGCCATCCTCTTGTCATAGGTGAGCATAAAATCCTCCTCCACTGCAACGAACTGACCAATAGTGTTGGCAATGCCTTCCAACAATCTATGGCTCCACAGAGGGAAAGGTAGTGAAGGCAACAAAACCCATAAGTGCCTCTTCTTTATATGCTCCTGCAAACGGTCAAAATGTGCATGCCAGTGGCTAAGAACCAAAGAACCCTCCCCAATCCTCCATAGCGAATTCAACACAGTCGTGGCATGTGCATCCTCCAGGAAAACGAAGACAATCTAGCCCTTAGCAAGCAGACTGATGGTGGGCACATAAGATATGAGCGGTTTCAATTTTCATTTGCCCAAGCAATCCAATCTTTCTTCCGCAGCTGACAGTACTCCAGTCTGCCCACAAGAGCCCGAGAGCAGAGAGCCTCCACATGCTCCATATAAATATCCCGACCCAAAACATACATGAGTTTCCCCTCAAGCACTTTATGTGCTTTGGATTTTCGTCTTCTACGGGCACAAGTAAGGTCAGGCTAAGGGTCAACCACACAAGGGATAGAAACCCCTTGTTTAAATCCTGACATGAGTGGGTGAGAAGGACGTTCCCCGACAATATGCCTAAGGACCCAGAAGTCAAAGGCCTCAAAGTTCAGGGTTAAAGTCTAACCAAACCCAAGGGTTTGAGTTCCAGATAAGGAGAAAGAGACAACCTTGAGAGGCCCAAAACAAAAACTGCAGGAGCCAGTGTGTACGTTCAAAGCTCGAAAAGTAGTGAGGAGAAGGAGAACCAAACAAAACTGACAGGAACGATGACGACCGAAACCCCGAAAAGAGCGGGTCAACTCCACTGCACTTTTGGGTGCATACATATACAAGACTTAACCTTTACTAGGCTTCGTTCTCTTTTAATGTCCAAGTATAAGGGGAACATATGAGAAACGCACATGGATTCATTTCACCTAGTGTTGAAATGGGAAATTCTTTAGATTATTAAGTCTTGAATTTTGAATTAGGAAATGAAGTTTTTTTTGTTAATGTAATGTCCTATGAATTTGAAACCACCAACAAATATCCTTGGATATTGACTTGTAATATTAAAAATTGAAGTAAAAGAAAACCACAATAACTTGCATAAGTTTCTTTAGTATAGTTGTTTAGGAATGTAAAGATGTTCTTCAAAGTTGTCATGTTAGGTTCTTTCTCTTGAAGTTGTTGCTCTCCAAATGTCAAAGAAGAGAGATATAAAATGAAAAATATAAGTTATCGGATTTGGTCGATCAAAGTAAACCATGGTTGGCCTACTTAACACATAATTTGTTAAACTAAATTGGCAAGTCACATACAGGGGCTAGAGGAGGAGATAAGAGTAGTTACTTGTTGGTGGGATCTAAATCTATTAAGACATTTTCTACATTATTAGTCCATTCATTATTAAGAGTGATCCACTTATTTAAGTATTATGCATTGTCATCAAATTAATGTCATTGTCCAAGAGATACATTATTTTTTCTTCGTGTGGTTCACTTCGGTTTGACCCTAGTTACATCCACAAAAGAGGTCTAGGCGGGCCCACCTGAAGGGGCCTCACACCTTTCAGCTTAACACAAGCCTAACCCCAAGAGCATCGAGGATATTGGAACCCACGACCTCATATAGCGGAGGCGCTTAAGTGACGAGTGCTCGACCGATTAAACTAAGTCTTGGGACTTCCAAGAGATACATGTTATTTTGGTAAACCCTGCATTTGTTGATCTAGTTTTTGTAAGTGAACGAATGTCTATTGGGGTTGGGGTTATAATTAACGAGGATATAATCTTGGAGGAAGTTTGGGCCTTGTTGGCAATTACAATTAGTTCCAAATTCCACCTAACCTTACATAATAACTTACAAATGTGTGTATGGAAATCGGTTTTAAGTCCTTTGATTCATCAATGTGTGTGGTCAAAGCAACCATAAGAGACGTTTATTGCCCCTATACTATATTATACAAGGCCTATTTATTGAGATATAATTGACCAGCCTATGATTCTATAGATTCAAATGTTGTTATGAATATTGGGGCTAATTTGTTGTGAATATTGAGGCTAATTTGCAGGCCTAACAACTACTTTACGGAATTGAAGAGAATAATCCCTACATTCCCTAAGAAAAAAATCTACAAGAGGGAATGTTGCATTGAATGCCAATTTTCTTTAAATTGTGAAATGATTTTGTAAAAAACATCATGCCATTTTTCTTGAGAAAAAAAGTAAACTATAACACAAATGAATTATTTAAATATATATTTAGTAAGTTTTTTATTCTCCTTAAAAGTCCACATTTTATTGTAACAACGTAAAATTTTCTGAATTAATATATATATATATATATCCAAAATTTTGAATTCAATAATGATAGTGTTGTAATAAAATAATTATTCAATTTAATCATTCAATTGCATGCATATACTAGACTTAACCTTGGTAATAACTTGTATATAACTAGGCTTCATCCTCTTATAATGTGTAGGTACGAGGGAAACATAGGACAAAACCTACATGGATTCATTTCACCTAGCGTTGAAATGGGAAATTCTTCAAACTAAGTCTTGATTTTAGGATTAGGAAATGAAAACTTTTTATTATTATTTTAAAGATAACGTCCTATGAATTTGAAACCACCAACAAATATCCTTGAATATTAACTCTTAATATTAAAAATTGAGGTAAAAGAAAATTATAACAAGAGGAGCTGCAAGGCAGCAAGTCCCTGCCTATTGCTTTGTTTGTCCCTGCCTATTGCTTTGTTTGTCGATTTGTGCTGCCTATTGCTTTGTTTGTCGATTTGGGAATGTAGATGTTGCATGTGATTATCTTAGATGTCTAAGATTTCTAAATTCCACGACAACACAAGCTTAGTGAGCATCATATCGTTTTAGGAGAATAAAGGTCATTTATTAAAAACAAAGTCCAAATGTGCTCAAAACCGATTGCCAACTATGATTCTATTAAAAAAAGTTATACATTGTATAATATTCTTTAATATGAAATAGAGTGTCCACTAGATTAAAAATTAGCCAACGCATGTGCAGCATTTTTTGAGATTTTGGCATGCTTATTGTTTGTCTCTAACTTATGGTTCAACAATCTTCTTAGGGTGGTCCAAAATGTGAATTAAGTTACTAAAGTTAAATTTTCTTCAGAAGATTTAGAGTAGAATTTCAATTTCTCCCCAAGCTGCGTTAATCGTTGTGATATAAGGCGCTTGTTGTCAATTGGCGTTCATTACTTTGTAATATTAACAGCTTGTCTGATTTACACACGCCAACTTTGTAATATTTACAACTCTGATTTACACACGTCGGGCCCTCCTTTCCTACACAGCGTTCAAATTCTCATTGCCACAAAAATTAACGTAATTGAACATTATGCAAGATCCTTGGCATCAAAATTGATTCTTACTCTTATGTAAAATTTAGAACTGACTCCATACTAAAAAGGAAAAACTGCAGCTTTAGAAGAAAAAAAGCTGACTTGCTGAAATTGAAGAAATTGAAATTGATTCAATCTGACAAAATATAGTTGGTTGGGTTGTTTTCCTATCGACTCATTTCATACACTTGCCACGTTTAGGCCATGCACACCATGCATCCACCAGATGTATGAGGTCGAAGCTTACATTTTTTCCCAACAATCATATATTAATTAATTGCTAAATGATAAAATCCTTTTGTGTGCATTCGATGGAAGTGCAAATATGTGGATTTCAAACCGATATCAACCAGAGAATAATATGGATTTGATTGTTCTTAGTAATATGAGGT
Source organism: Pseudotsuga menziesii (assembly GCA_001517045.1). NCBI lineage: Eukaryota > Viridiplantae > Streptophyta > Pinopsida > Pinales > Pinaceae > Pseudotsuga > Pseudotsuga menziesii. The sequence goes on from LPNX010079838.1 coordinate 292,765, forward strand.
TATCAGCATGTTATTACTTTAATCT
>LPNX010079838.1:293127-333537 GCA_001517045.1 Pseudotsuga menziesii
AGATCCAGCCCGATAACGAACTCCATCAAGGTTTTATCCAGTTTCCCTTTATAATAGAAAGTATCTTGACCAAGAAAGGTCCATGGGTTCGTGGAGTCGACTTGTTTTCTTTTTCCTATGCCGGCTATCATCATTGCCTCTGTTCTCTACCGGTCTGAAAGGAGTCACTTTGCCCAGCTTCAGGAAGGTTGTTCCGGGCTGATGACCCCTATTGGTTGGCTTTGCCAGAGCGTTATCTGCTATTGCTGATCCTGGTTTTTTCCTCGGTCCAGGCTCTTCGCCAACAACATCTATATTGTGTGAGCTTCAAGCTTGTCATTGTTGGCAATGAATTATTGTGTATTTTGAATTTGAGTAATTTGAATTTCTATGTATTCCTGCATATTTGTGGTGAGTTAAGTATGGATGTGCAGTACAGTCTCTTAGAGATAAATCATATAGTTGCATAGGTTAAGACTGTTTAAAGTTAAGAAGCCTTGATTAGCCTTGACTTCCTTCGCATTTAGGAATCCAGTCCTCATTGGCTGGATCCCTCATCCAGAAAACCTTAGTTTTCTTTTCAGCGTGTTATTTTCCACCTGCTGCTTTAGACTGGTGATGCGACGCCATCTCCCCTATCACTCCATCGCTGCTATCACCGGCTATCAACCTCACAGCTCCACCCACTAACGTTGGGTAGCTTCTCGTTCCCTGGAGAAATGAGCCAGAAAACATAAAATAAATGTAGCCTATAAAGCAAGCAAGCAGCGAAGCAAAAACCAATTTGTCTCTCTGGTTAAAGCGTATGAGAAGGCACAGACACAAAGAGTTTTCTTAGCTTGCTACCAGGCTCCTTTTCCACAGACGCCCTCACTTTAACCTAGGTTTTCCTGCCATGGATGCCATGGCATCCTGTAGTAGTTACTTATTCGTATTTGACTTGTATACCATACTTTATTATTCTTTCTTTCATTCTTTGCATTTTCAGATATAGAATAGTTAAATGAGTGAGAATCGCCATATGCAGGTATTGATATTTACTTTGCCTTATGCTTTATGGAAATTCGGAAGAAGTAGATCCAACAGCACCAGTTTAATTCCATGAACAAAATTTCAGGTCCCCTTGATTGTAGTCTTGTGGCCATGAGGCCTTGATCAAGGTTTCGATTACCTCTCTGATTAGAATTTTGATCATTATTACTATACTTGTTATCTGAAAACCATGAAATTGAAACATACTTACTGAGAAAACAAAATTGTAACCTAATGCCAACACATGTTGAAGAAATAATATTCTTGCCCACATCATGTCCAAGTAACCTTGGGTCAGAATAGCCTTTCACGTGAAAAATCAGATCCTTCCTTCAGCAAAAGATAACAGTGCCTATGAATCTGTTGGCAACATCTTAATGCCTCTTGGTCCAGTGCAACAAGGAGAAGATTTTTCAATAAATGTTGTCCCTTCACCGATTCAAAAACTTAGAGATACAAATGTAGTATAATGTTTTCTTTTGCCCAAGCTGCGTTAATCGTTGTGATTATCATATTCCTTTTTGGCATTGAATCCTTTTCTAGAGCACTCTCTAAATCATGGGCAATTACAGACGAATTCAACTCTGCACTCTGCAAGAGCTGACACTTATTTGAACAGAATAGCCATGGAAATTAGCTACTTATATAAAGTCTATAATCTATCAGACAAACAAAATTTACAAAAAAATTTGTTCCAGATCAAAATCGCACACATAAAAATTTATTGTAATTGATAAGATGAAGATCCAACTTACATGGTCGGTCGACATGTAGAAACCACTTCTGCCATCTCTCTGTCCAATTGGGGAATAATAATATGTCAATGTAATCACTATTGTGAATATGCAAATGCATAGTATAATTGCATATTTACAGATCATTGTTGACTGAATGGCCTGCAATTTGTTCTAGAGCAGTTAAACCAAGAGCAATCTGACATCATCATTATTTCTAGCAGTTGAATCAGTAGTTACGGTAGCAGTACCAAGAGCATTTTCAACATCACCACCAGCAGTTAACAGAGTAGTACCAGTAGCAGCAGTTCCATCGGCATTTGAACTAGCATAACCGGTCCAAGATCAGTTGAAGGATTAGTGTTCCATCAGCATTTGAACTAGCATAACCGGTCCAGTGTTCCCAGCGTCAACAATTTAAAGAGCAGATTCACATATTATCTTCATAATTCCTGGCAGCAAAAGGATTACCAGATTCAGTAGACAATAGGTAAGGAATTTTTTTTGCATTACTGAGCATGATTAATACAAACTTAGAGATAGGCGGTGGTATAGAAAATGCCAAATGCTAACGATTGTGTGACAGGCTAGATGCTAACGATTGTGGTGTCAAGGCGAGAGGGTGCCAAGACTAGGTAATGTAGAAACAGTGCCACATGCTAACCATTGTGGTGTCAAGGCGAGAGGGTGCCAAGACTTGGTGTCAACGCCAGACCGTGCCAAGACTAGGTAATGCAGAGACAGTGGCACGTGCACTTAATGCATGCATAGCTGCTGAGAATCCATAGGTAATATTTTTGAAATGGAGCTTAAACATTTAATGTTAGCGAGGTAATGTTATAGTTTTCCTTAACATTAATTCAAGTTTCAATATGTTATATCCAACTTTCTATATGTTATCAATCTTGTGTTCAAAAAGTTTGGATTAATTTGTCTTTCGAGTTTCCCCTCACCTCGATTTGAGGCCAAATAAGAAGTCAAAGTTATTGATTGGTGGATTAAAAGGTCTTGTAAAAGTCAAGCTGATGATTGGTTGAGATAACGGTGGTGTAAATATTTGTTTGAAAACTTTTGATTAAAATAAAGATTAAATAAATATTTGAGTGAAAACCTAGTGAAATCGTTACATGAATGCATGGATTTCCGTGTCACTATTATTGAAACGGCGGCAAGCCGATTACAATAGTCCCTGCTAGCCCACGGCAGGGACTAATAACACTCACACATCTGACTAATGACTTTTTCTCGGGAATGTATACGTGTTCTTCAAAGTCATCATGTTAGGTTGTTTCTATTGAAGTCATGGCTTGACAAATGCCAAAGAAGAGATATTAAATGAGATCATCAAGTTACTTGATTTAATTGACAAAAGTAACCCATGGTTGGATTACTTAACACAACATGGATTACTTAACACAACATGGGACACTCACATCCAGAGGCTAGAGGAGGAGATAAGTGTTGTCACTCGCTGGTGGGATCTAAATTTATTAAGACATTTTTTACTTTATCATTACATTCATTATTATTGGTTTGCCACTTATTCAAGTGTTATTCATTGCCATCAAAAGGATGTGCTTGTATAAGAGATACAAGTCATTTGGGAAAGAGTACATCTATTGATCTAGGTGTTATAAGTGAACCAATGTCTATGTCTATTGGTGCTGGGGTTCAAATTAAGGAGGCTATACTCTTGGAGGGAAGTTTGGGTTTTGTTGATAATTTTTAATGGAAAATGACCAAGTGACTTAAGCCAAAGCTTTACTAAGTCAATAACAAAAGTTGGGAACATTACATTTAGATTGGGTGGTTGGGGGAATGTCGTTATACTCCCTATTTGTGTTCAAATATCACTATGTGACATGTTATGTAACCGATATTTTACCAAGGTAAAGTCTTGAATTTTGGATATGGAAACAAAATATATTTTTTTTAATGTAATTTCTATGGATTCGAAACCACCACTAAATATCTTTGAACATTAACTTGTAGTATTAAAAATTAAGGTAAAAGAAAAAACATATGAAGTGAATGTTTAGTATTTTAATAAGAGCAACATAGTTGCAATGTTCCTGCTAACAACTTTCAAAGGAGATTGTTATTTAAACAAGAAACAACAACTTTCAGAGCAACAAGAGGTCGCATGACGTTTCCACTAAGCTTTCGAAGCAACAAGAGGCTGCATGATGTTTCCATCAAGCTTTCAGAGCAACAAGAGGCTACCCCCATGGAGCTGGGTAGTTGTTCCATTAGATTGAGCAGTTTGGAGCTACTCAGGGTTTGTGATGATTGTTTGAAAGACATATTGAACATGGTGCACTCACCACAATATCTAGCATGGATAACATCAATGGTAACCTATTGTTTACAATTCAAGTTTTCAAGTTTTTTGTCAATAACTACTTGGAAATACTACAAATGCGTGCATAAGGCTTTTGGTCTTTTGAAAATCAATTCTTAATTTACATTTACTTTGCAATCACATTACAATTGCAATTAAAACTTCTAATGTGATAATAGCCAATGGTCAATAGACATCACGTTGAAGCTAAAATCCATTCTGATACTTGACATTTACTATCAGTGTCTGCACCGTTTACCTACGATCTCAACATCACTCCCTCAATAGTTGAAGACAAAATTGCTTGGGATTGACCGTCATCCAATTTTTCTGCTCAGCATGGACCCCCAAGCAATTGTCTATCCTATTCACGTTCAAATCAACAGTTTAATGCATTAATCCATTTGTTGGTCGCAAGGATGCTTAGCTCTCGTGGTGTTCTCATGGGAAGGACACTATTTTTAGAGGAATTTTATGAATAAGGTTTCAAGTTCTTCATCAGATAAGACTCCAAGGAAACAATATAGGAACTACCAGAGATTGGAATATGTAGAGGTCCCTATCTACCTGAAGCCGTCGTATATCCACAATAAATATTCTATGACATAAGTAGAGTAGTATTGAAATTTAGATTTGAGGTGAAACATAACCTTAGTGACAAACAAGTAGAGATAACAAAGAAAGGTAGATGAACTTGATAAGAGTTATGTTAGCATGTCATTCTCTGGGCATTATGTCTTTTGATTGTGTTTTTTAAACATATTGAAACATCAAGAGAGTACATTCAACCACCATATAAAATTTGGATGCACATGCACCAACATAAATATCCTTTTAATATTTTGAATGCAAGAGAACAAACAACCATTTGACTCTTCAGATCCAAATCATATTGCCTATTAATCCTTTCTCAACCTTGTATAGGAAAAATGGCTCCATTGGTAGTTTTATGGACATACTCTTGTGATTCATGTACTAGTCAACTCAACATGCATCAAATCCCTATGCATACACCCACATTTTGTGACCTCGATTTTCATTCATACTTCATAGAGTTGGCAAGCAACATGATTAGGAACAATAAAAAAGTCTATTGAATACTAGGAACCAACCCCATGATTACCTTAATCCATCGTGTGGATTTGATTTCTCACGTTCGGCTAGGTTAGTTAGATAGAGAATCATAAATCCATTGTGAAGAAATACCACGATTTTGTAAGGCACAATTACTTGTGCAAAGATACCATCATGCAATAAATTTGTCAATCGATGGTCTATTTTCAAAGGATGTTTATCAGTCGGGGGCCAGTTTTCAAAGGATGTCAACACGCCACCATCCCCTAGGCTACAGAGCCTGAGGGTGGACATCATCCAAACAGAACCAATGAGATAGGCAATAAATCATTTCCCAAAATTCCAGTTTAATATCCAAACTCAACTCTAATGTCAAAACATTGGCATGGAGAAAATTAAACAACATGCGAATAGAAACTAATCTCCTTGCATGTTCGTTCTATGTTTCTGCTACGTAGAGACATAACAATACACATTAAATATAATAACAGATAAATATTAAATATATTGAGTTAGGAGAAAATTGATGAAGTGTATTGAATTTCTCCTAAAATTTCACAGAATACGATTTATTAAAAAGTTGGCAGTGTAATAAGCATTTCTTAAAGTAAATTTGAAACGAGAAAAGTAGAAATTTATATCTTAATTTAAAAATTAACAAACAACAATTTCAAGATAACAAAAATTCCACATTGAGTTAAATGAATCATTACATGCTTTATTTTATGATCTCAATGTAGTTGGACATTGTTGGAAAATTAAACCTTAGAATATAGAATTCAACATAACCTTCTTAAGGTTAATTCATATTCAGATTGGCTTATCTCCTGATATTGTTGAGTGGATTATGAGTTGCGTCTCCTCAGCCAGATTCGTTGTGCTCATTAATGGTGTTCCATCTGCATACTTCAAAGGAAACAGAGGTATCTGCCAAGGGTGCTCGCTTTCTCCTTACTTGTTGAGTGGATTATGAGTTGCGTCTCCTTAGCCAGATTCGTTGTGCTCATTAATGGTGTTCCATCTGCATACTTCAAAAGAAACAGAGGTATCTACCAAGGGTGCCCACTTTCTCCTTACTTGTTGAGTGGATTATGAGTTGCATCTCCTCAGCCAGAATCGTTGTGCTCATTAATTGTGTTCCATCTGCATACTTCAAAAGAAACAAAGGTATATGCCAAGGGTGCCTGCTTTCTCCTTACTTGTTTATATTAGCTATTGAAGGCCTTAGTCTTCTTATTTGTCAAGCAAAAACCCAAAATATGTTTTTTGGTCTTAAGGCTTCTAGGGGGATTTTTATCTCTTATCTCTTGTTCTTTGATGATGTTGTCATTATTGGAGGTGGTTCTAGAGTTGAATAGATTCATTTACAGAATATTTTAAAGATATTTTGTGAATCCTCGGGCTTTGAGGTAAGTGAAAAAAAATCTTCTCTCATATATTTATGCAAGGATCGGGCCTTGAAAGATTCTTTGATCAATTTATTTCCTTTCAAATCTAGCAGTTTTGATGATGGTTTCAAATATCTCGGTTTTCTCTTAAAACCCAATGGTTATCGTCCTAAAGATTGGGATTGGATTTTAAAAATAATTCTTCATAAAATTAATCGTTGGTCCTTTTGATGGATTTTTTGGGGGGAAAGCTCACTTTGGTCTCGTCTGTTCTACAAGGCATTCCCTGTATACTGGTTTTCCTTCTTTTCAATCATGGCCTCTATTATCATAAGGATAAGAGCAAAAATATTTCATTTTCTATGGTTGAGTAGGATGGAGTATGGAAAGACCCATTTGTCATCATGGGATAGTTTATCTATACCCCGTGACCTTGGGGGTTGGGGGGTAAAGCATCTAGCAAAAATAAATCTCTCTTTATGTGCAAAAAAATTATAGTGATGCTTGTTTAACACTGGTCTTTGGGGAAAACTTATAAAAGCCAAATATTTAAAAGGCTTGGATCATGTTCTCTGGCTAAAGGGGTGCATTGTGAAAAAATCTTCTATTTCAACTATTTGGAGTAGTCTGGTGAAAAGTTTGCCTATTATCACTAATGATTTAAGCTGGAAGGTTGACAGGGGAATTCGAATTTCTTTGGGGATAGACCCCATTTGTGGCATAGGTGATGATTGTAAGCTATCTCGCGAGCTTGTGCTAGATCTTCATCGCAAAAATCTTCATGTTTTAAAACTTATTCATCTGGGCTCATGGTACAATAGATGGGATGATTCTTCCATTTTGGATATGCTTGGAATTTTGTTGAGGAATGGGATCTATTTATTTCCAAACTCTACCAAGGGAATATAAATCTATGTGCCAATCCTGATAAGTTGTTTTGGGCTTTCAATACTAGGGAAGGGTAGGTTACTGCTATGTTGGCCTATCGTTCCCTTGCTTTGCATAACAGTTTCATTGGGTCTGAATGGTGGATGAAATGGCTTTGGAGGGGGTCTGCCCCTCTAAAAATCAAGTTATGTTTGAAAAACAAGATTGTGACTTGGGATGTTTTACAGAGTAGGGTTTTTTTTGGACCAGGGAGATGCCCTATGTGTAATTTGAAGGCTGAATCTGTCAACCATCTTTTTGGTGACTGTGCTTTTTTCCAAGACATTTGGTTCTTACTAATGAATTTATTTATTTGGACCACAGCTGGGATGGTGTTTCGGTGAAGTATAATCTATAGAAGTGGATTAAAAGGAAAACATTGTTTTGTTATCTTCCAATTTTTGTGTTGTAGGAAATATGGAAAACCATGAATGTTTCCATTTTTGCCAATTTTCTTCAGAAGGAAAAGGTCATTTATTTGAATATTTTATCTTCTTTTCTTAATGGAATAAAGAGACTACAATTAGAAAGTGGATTATATGTTCTTTCCCTTCCTTTTTGCAGGAGCATCTTGTAGGTTTCTTTGATGGGCTTGCCTTGAATGGTGATTATGGAGTCAGTTTGGTTATGAAGATTGACAAGGACACAGTTTTTAAAGGCTACTTGAAGGCTGGGAGAGGCTCAAACACCTGTGATGAATTGGTGGGGTTATGGAGTTTACTCTTTTGTGCAAAATCATGGGGTGTTCCTGCTTTGAAAATTTCGGGGGATTCCCAAGTCATTATTAATTGGGATAAAGGGGAGTCTCAAGTGAAGTCCTTGGATCTTCATCATTGGATGGAAAGTATCAAGTGTCTGATGAAAGATTTCTCTTTTCTATCTTTCCACCATATTTATAGGGAAGTGAATGTGGAAGTTGATACTCTTTCAAAATTGGAGCTGGGCAATATGGATGGAAGAATTAAGTTTAGTCACTTTTCTTCTGGAAATCAATGAAAATATGAGAGTTTGGTTCTTTTCAATTAGGTCCTTTTTTAATTCTAGTATCTGTGTTGAGATTCATGGTGATGAAGCTTACTTTTGCTTAAGGAAACAGAGGTATCTGCCAAGGGTGCCCGCTTTCTCCTTATGGGTGGATTATGAGTTGCGTCTCCTCAGCCAGATTCGTTGTGCTCATTAATGGTGTTCCATCTGCATACTTCAAAGGAAACAAAGGTATCTGCCAAGGGTGCCCTCTTTCTCCTTACTTGTTTATATTGGCTATTGAAGGCCTTAGTCTTCTTATTCATCAGACAAAACCCCAAAAGAAGTTTTCTAGTCTTAAGGTTTATAGGGGGGTTTTTATCTCTCATCTCTTGTTCATCGATGATGTTGTCATTATTGGAGGAGGTTCTAGAGTTGAGTAGATTCATTTACAAAATATTTTAAAGATATTTTGTGGATCCTCGGGCTTGGAGGTAAGTGAACAAAAATCTTCTCTCACATATTTATGTAAGGATCAGACCTTGAAAGATTCTTTGATCAATTTATTTCCTTTCAATTCTAACAGTTTTGATGATGGTTTCAAATATCTGGGTTTTCTCTTAAAACCCAATGGTTACCGTCCTAAAGATTTGGATTGGATTTTAAAAATAATTCTTCGTAAAATTAATAGCTGGTCCTTTCGATGAATTTTTTGGGGGGAAGGCTCACTTTGGTCTCTTCTATTCTACAAGGCATTCTTGAATACTGGTTTTGCATATTTTCAATCCCAGCCTCTATTATCATCAGGATAAGAGCACAAATATTTCATTTTATATGGTCAGGTAGGATGGAGTATGGAAATATCCATTTGTCATCATGGGATAGTTTATCTGTACCTCGTGACCTCGAGGGTTGGGGGGTAAAGCATCTAGCAAAATTCAATCTCTCTTTATGTGCAAAAAATTTATAGTGATGCTTGTTTAACACTGGTCTTTAGGGAAAACTTATAAAATCCAAATATTTCAAAGGCTTGGATCATGTTCTCTGGCTAAGGGGGTGCATTGTGAAAAAGCTTCTATTTCGACTATTTGGAGTAGTCTAGTGAAAAGTCTTCCTATTATCACTAATGATTTAAGCTGGCAAGTTGGCAGGGGAATTCAAATTTCTCTGGGGATAGACCCCATTTGTGGCATAGGTGATGATTATAAGTTATCCTGGGAGCTTGTGCTGGAACTTCATCGTAAAAATCTTCTTGTTTTAAAACTTAATCATCTGGGCTCACAAAACAATAGATGGGATGATTCTTTTGTTTTGGGTCTGGTTGGAAGTTTTGCTGAGGAATGGGATCTATTTATTTCCAAACTCTACCAAGGGAATATCAATCTATGTGCCAAGCCTGATAAGTTGGTTTGGGATTTCAATACTAGGGAAGGGCAGGTTACTACTATGTTGGCCTACCGTTCCCTTGTTTTGGATAACAGTTTCAATGGGTCTGAATGGTGGACGAAATGGCTTGTTTTCAATGGGTCTGAATGGTGGACGAAATGGCTTGTTTTCAATGGGTCTGAATGGTGGATGAATTGGCTTGTTTTGGATAATAGTTTTCAATGGGTCTGCCCCTTTAAAAATCAGGCTATGTTTTTTGTTATGTTTGAAAAACAAGATTATGACTTGGGATGTTTTATAGAGTAGGGTTTTTTTTTGGATCAGGGAGATGCCCTATGTGTAATTTGAAGGTTGAATCTTTCAACCATCTTTTTAGTGACTGTGTTTTTTTCCAAGACATTTAGTTCTTATTAATGAATTTCTTTATGTTGGACCACAGTAGGGATGGTGTTTCAGTGAAGGATAATCTACCGAAGTGGATTAAAAGGAAAAAATAGTTTCGTTATCTTCCAATTTTTGTGTTGTGGGAAGTCTGGAAAACCAGGAATGTTTCCATTTTTTCCAATTTTCTTCAGAAGGAAAAGATCATTTATTTGAATATTTTATCTTCTTTTCTTAATGGAACAAAGAGACTACAATTAGAAAGTGGATTATATGTTCTTTCCCTTCCTTTTTGTAGGAACATCCTATAGGTTTATTTGATGGGCCTGCCTTGAATGATGATTGTGGAATTGGTTTGGTTATAAAGAGACACGGTTTTTAAAGGCTAGTTGAAGGCTGGGAGAGGCTCAAACACCCATGCTGAATTGGTGGGGTTATGGAGTTTACTCTTTTGTGCAAAATCGTGGGGTGTTCCTGCTTTGCAAATTCTGGGGGATTCCCAAGTCATTATTAATTGGGATAAAGGGGAGGCTCAAGTGAAGTCCTTGGATCTTCATCATTGGATGGAAAGTATCAAGTGTCTGATGAAAGATTTCTCTTTTCTATCTTTCCACCATATTTATAGGGAAGTGAATGTGGAAGTTGATACTCTTTCAAAATTGAAGTTGGGCAATATAGATGGAAGAATTAAGTTTAGTCACTTTTCTTCTGGAAATCGATGAAGATATGGAAGTTTGGTTCTTTTCAATTAGGTCCTTTTTTAATTCTAGTATATGTGTTGAGATTCATAGTGATGAAGCTTACTTTTGCTAGTGAAGATCATTTTGGATACAACCTATGGAAGTGTATTTTTTTGGTTCTGTATGTCCGGACAATATATGTTTTCTAGATGTTTAGTCTGTATGTAATCTTTCAGTTATCACTTATTCTATTTAAAAACTGATTTCTAGATCTGTTATAATTTTAGACACAAATTTTTTTAATACAAATGGTTGTTTTTCATGCTGAAAAAAGTAAATAAATATAAAATTCAACATTAAATAAAATAAACTACTACATACGATCCCATTGTAATTGGACATTTAAACCTTTGAAATATAAAACTTGAACTCTACCATTGTTTAGTTTAATAGGTTGTTTGTTTCTTTGCATTCTTTAGAATCCACTCTTTAAAACATAAATAAAAAATAAAATCCTTCCTCGACATATTTTTTCCATTTTCAAAATACATTAGTTTCCTTGTATTGAGAAAATTAAAACATTCTTCCAAATTTGAAAAAAACAAATTAAGCATGTATTTAGAAAAAAATGATCATTTTGGAAAGAACATCTCCACAGGTTTACAGAATTATAAATAAAATTAAAAAAATGGTTGATCAAGATGTTGGAAAAAACTTTAAATAACTTGAAATTATCATTGACTATAAAATCATTGATAAGGGGATCATTATGGAATCTTAAGGTTTTTATTATTATAATGGCTGATTTTGCCCATTTTTAGAAGGGGGTCTTTATGGAAGCATACAGTTTTTATTATAATAGCTAATATACAAATGAGCCATGTCTGATACACAACAAAGTTGTTGATATGTGTATCCAAATTCCTCATATAATTTGTGGGTACTACATGTTCTCAAGCTAGGTTCATTATTGAGTCACTCTTCTACTTCAAATCTAACTCCATGTGTAGAGAATTTGTAACAAGATCATTTTTCTTTTCTAATTGTTTCTGAGCATCTTTGAGGATTTACGAGTTTGTGTGGGGAGGTTTCATTTTGATCGAGGGAGACTTTATGCTATTCTAGTGGTGTTTTATTTTTGGTAAGGCGTTATTTTAACATGTTGTTCCTTACTTCTGATTCATCCTTCTTCTCTAATAAGTTGACCATACAATGTATTTTCAAATTGGTAATTGCCTAATCCATACAACATAAAAGTGTTAACGAGTTAGTAAATGATACTATAGAAGGGACCCTGGGAGACAAGTTTTAAATAATCTACAAGTCATTTAAGCAGTTGAATGGACAAAATATATTTTGTTGTTAAATCATAATAAAATTCTTCTTTAGGATCATGACGATGAGCTCAAATGGACTTGGAACAAATATGTAGGTAATCTTATTGAAAAACTAGGATATGAATTATTGATCATGCAATATTTATCTAGGGATAAGATCTAGTGGTTGAAATTCATTTGGAAACTAGCAATTCCTCAGCGTGTGCATCCTTGTAGTGCAATGAATGATGATGTAGTGAGTGTACTTGAACTCAATTATGTTTTTTTGTGTTGGAGTACTTTTATCTAGTGACTCTATCTAAGAACTGATTACATAAAGCACAAAGCACATCTAAGTTGCTCTTTTTGTTGTTACTATAACAAAACATTGAGGAGAATTTCATTAACCTATTGAGTCTTGTCTATTGTTGGGGTGAAGCAATGAGAGGTGCTTTATTAGTTTGATTGAAGCACTATTTGAAAAATAATAGAGGAAGATAATGTATAGGCTCTTAGCAAGGTCCCTTGCATTCCTATGAAAATAAGGGTTGTCTTATCAAAAGATATCTAACCATACAAATGATAGGTAGTTTATTAATTTGGGGTGGGGTCCACACCTTTTATTGAAATCCATTTTCGTCCACCCCTCGCATCACAAAGTCATAAACTAATGATTTCGAGGGTAAAATTCAAAGGATTTCCACATTCCCTTATTGATGGTTCTACTCCACCATCTGCATTTTGTACTTCAAAAGCACTTTACATCCCATGCTTCATAATGTAGAAGGATTTATCCACTTCTTCGTGTTACTTTTGGACTTTGCCTTCCACTATTCATTAGACATTTTTTTTTAATCAACCATGATTGACTATGCATCAAACCATGAAGTTCCACTAGTTAGTATTTGACCCCATGGAATCTTAGGTAATTTTAATCATCCATAGCGAATCCTTTATCTAGCATTGCTTATTTTCTTATAACTTCATTAACATAAACAAATCCCAACAAAATTAGAAACTAACTGATGTCATGACACACAAAACCAAAACAATTTTTTTTTCAATGCATGATTGCTTGATCCCTAAGGATAGTCCTGCCACTCCATATTGTTGGATATTTATTGTTAATGACGTTGCTCTTGATTTGTGAATGATAATCAGGGAGGAGAGGACAAAATTTTGATGTTCATTCTCTTTATCTTTTGTTGAACAATAACGGATGGAGTGCATCCCATGACCAACTAGCCAATTCCCATCCTACCCAAAATGCGGCTTTCAATTTCCATTCATTGGAAGTGTTAATTGTGCTAACAATATTGTGGAACAATATTTCCTTAAGGGTGACGATTGGTCTAGCTAGAAACTGGTGTCCACCCACCTTGGAAACAATCCTACACCTTAGCAATCCTACCACATTTTTATATTTTTTGAACTTCCAGTGCATTCTCCAAGCACTTTCCATGCACTTTTCATAGTGGACACAACCTAAAAATATTTGATTGCTAGCCATGAAAAACACATGGAGCTAAGAATAAGCTTTGTAATGGTCCAAGAAACACCCCAAATGAAGATTGCAGGTGGAATTTATGGTCTTGGTAATGTGATAGATCAAGTAAGGTCCTTGAGTTCTACATGCGCTTTGTCACCTCATATCCTATGGTTATGGTTTTAGACCTTAGTTTTTTACCCCTTAGGGTTTTAGAATTTACGTTAAAAGGTAGTTTAGGCCTCCTTTAATGAGAATTTTGTGAATGAATGTAACCCGCATATCTCTCTTTGGAGATAAGCTACCACTATTCTTGCCAATTTGTATTGCTTTTTTTATTGCAATGTTTTCACTATTTCATTCATTAATATAGTTTGGGTTTCACTATATTACTATGCTCTCTACAATATCTATGTGTATTCCACCTATATTTTTTTCTTCATTTCATTCTTGACATAATATGGATCAATGAAGGAGGGAATGAAGGAGGGCATTAGATATTTGCCAAATTTTAAGCCATTTGATCCATAGTATGAAACATAGAAAGATAGAACCCAATGGGGTTGGGTGCTCCCCATAAAAAAGTGCCTTGGATTGGTTAGAGCAAGTTACAAACTTGATGTTTTGTTGATCTAATAAATAATGGTTGAGGGGATACGGTGAAGAAATTGTTGTCTCATGTTTTGAAAGGTTAGAATTTTGTCTTCTTTGATGTTACATGTAGAACTAGGGAGCTGGTAATAGGTTGTAATCAATGCTTGAAACTTAAACACTTTGAACTCACAAGTTAAAAAAACAAGGACAACCCTATTGTATTTGGAGTTGGGGATGCATTTCTTTTCTATAAATATATATGGACCTATAATAGTAAGTAGGATTTTTGGTTTATAAGTTAATGGCGGGGAAGATGTTAACGTGGGATGAGATTTTAACTTTGTGTTGAGGAAAAGGGATATTTGGGGAATTCTAACAAAATGGATCCCTTACCTCCTTTTTGTCTTAATGAAATGGAGGAAGTTTGTCTATATGATCCCGACCCTATTGAACTACCAACCAGATGAAGGAATTTTTACTCAAGGGGAAATAGTATTGCTAAAAGATTGTGTTGATTTTTAGTCTCAAAGGATGTTATATAATAATTAGACAAGGTAATATCATGGATTATGTCAAAGGGATTTTCTAATCATGCTCCAATCTTTTGGGAAAATTGAAAAGGATGACAAGAAGCCCTTTAGGCCTTTTAAATTTAGCCTCCATTAGCTTAAATATGGAGAGTTTATCAATCTAGTTAAATAAGAGTGGAGGCACTTTGATCCTTCTACAAATATTTTTGTGATGTTGTAGTTTAGAACCAATATGCAAAGGGTTAAGAAAGCCACTAGACCTTGGGAAAAGAAAAACATAACACAACTTAAAAAAACATTTCAAAGGTAGATAAGGGTAATGTTGATTTGTTTGCAAGAAAAAATAGTGGCATTTTTAAAGATAAATATAAGGCATCATTGAGAACTCTTGAGGAAAGGTAAAGGAATATGTTGTCTAGGGAAGTTCTCAGCTTGAGGTAGAAGTGCATGGTAGTACAACTGGCATGAGCTAATGAGAATACCTAATTTTTCTACAATTATGCTAAGGGTAGAAAGAATGTGAATACCATTTGGGAAATGCTAAGGGATGATGGGAGCACGACTTCATATTTTTAGGAGATAGCATATGAAGGAGACAAATATTTTTAAGTAGTTATATAAAGATATTGGAAGTGTTAACATTAATGAGTTTTAAAGGGTAGCAAGGCATTTTTTTTGGTTTGTTGAGGATAAATCAAATAAAGAATTGGTAGCAGAGATCTCAAAGGATGAGTAAAAACATGTCATTTACTCCTTCAGAAAGACAAAATCCCTACTACTAATGGGTGGACTATAGAGTTAATTTGAGGCGTTTATGTGACTTATTGGAAAGTGATATTCGGGTTGATGTGGAATAATCAAGGGAGTTTGGGAAGGCTATAGTTTTCTTGAAGTCAATATTATTAGCATTCATTCCTAAAAAGGTTTCACCTTCCTCCTTTGATGACTTTGGGCCCATTTCTTTGTGTGATATTGTTTATATAATTATTGTGAAAGTAATTACTAGAATGTTAAAAGTTGTCCTTTCAAAGGTAATTTCTCTTGAGCAATTTGGATTTTTTTTCTAATAGACAAATACATGATGCAATATGCATGGCTCAACAAGGGATTCAATAGGTGTGGCAAATGCTAGCCATGGTAATAAGTCTATACCTTCCTAAGGCATTTGACATAGCTAACTATATGTATTTGAGGCTTATTTTATTCACATTGGTTTCAGTTTATCATTTGTCGATAGTGAATTGAGGGATGTCTTAAATGTTAATTAATGGATCAATGTCTCAATTTTTCAAACCCTTTATGGGACTAAAACAAGGTTTCCCTTTGCCATCATTGCATTTTCTTATAGTTGTTGTAGGCTTAACTAGGTTAATTGAAGCTCTTAAAAGAAGAGGCATAGGGAAAGGTATACAAATAGGAGTGTTTTTTTTTACTCATTTGTTATATGTTGATGATGTGTTATTGCTTGGTGTTGGTTCTATAAGGAAAGTTGAATATTTGAAGGTTGCTTTGAATTTTTAAGGTGTGGCATCTAGTATGGAGGTAAATTTACAAAAGTTATATATTAGTTTTAATGGATTGATGGGAGGTGTAAAAGACAAATCACTCATATATTCCCATTTCAAGTGTGGACCTTTAATAAAGGATTTATGTTAAAGACAAATGACTATGGGTTTAGGCATCAAATATTGCTATATCAAAAGGTGGAAAAAAGAATCACATGTTGGTCTATAAGGTGGATGTGTATTGGAGGGTGTTTACTTTAGTGTAATTTGTCTTTGAAGCAATCATAGTGTACTGGCACTCCTTTGACATGTATCCCAATAGGTATATTGGAAAAATAAGAAAACAAGTTTTAATGTTTTGCAGAAGGCTACAAAGATAAATGGAGCATCCCCATAGTCATCTAGCAAAGTATCGACAAGCCTAAAGCCCTGGGAGATGGGGATCGAAGAACATTCACCCTTTTGGGAAAGCCTTGGTAGTTGGAAGTGGCTAATCAAGCATTATGATCAGTGGCAACAAGTGATAAAAACCAAGTACATAGCTCTCCTATCAATTGAAGATTGGATAAGGTTAAGGACTAAACCTATTGCAAGTGGACCTTTTGTGTGGAAAGCTCTAGGATTGGCCTTTCCTTTCATTGAGAACTAGTTGGCATGGAAGGTTGGGAAAGTAATGAAGGTTAGAATTGGAATTGGTTAGTGTATAAGAACAATGGTGAGCACAAGCTTTCCGATGAATTGTAATACCCCTAATTTTGACTTGGAACATATTTAATCAAAATTATGTAGATGATGTAAATATGCTTGTATAGATTCCTAGTACAGAGCTCAAGGCCAATACATGACTAGTGAATGGCTAGGAATGTATGATGCAAATATTTTTATTTGGACCGTATGGTTGGATTTTCATACTAACTCAAAATAAATGCAAATATTACATTGCATAAATAATAAAATGGTCCAAGATGACTATGTAAAGAGCGCTAAAGGGGCTATGATTCCGACAGAGGGGAAGCGGAAAGTGGGCTTATGGGAGACTAAATCCTTTGCTACCAAGCGTCAAACTCAGAACTCATCCAAATTCTACACACACTTTAAATGAGCCAATCGCCTTCTTTTGACTATTTCCAATCATTGGATGCATGTGTGTGGCAAGAAAAATCACCTCATGCAGTTATTGAAGTACGGGGATGAATGCACTTTTGTGACAAATCTGTCAAATGTTGGAAGTCAAACTTGAGTTGTAAGGAGTCCTTTCTTCTATGGTTGTAAGCTATGTTAGTTGTGTTTTCACCATTGTCTCATAGCCCATGGAGCGAGCACTCATTTATATCATTCTGGGATGCATATCTACACTACGTAGAGATCCCCATTGATGTTGATGACCATTACTAGACTATGTATAACCCATAGATTCAAAATTGGAGACATGTATACATATTTGAAAGGAAAATAGATAGTTGTAGGTGAGCACTAAGGTTGGGCCAGCTAGGAACCCTTACCCATTGAGCTTTACTTCTCACAAATGCTGAAGAAGCGACACAATAAGGCTATAAGTGGTTCTCCAACAACATATAGCAAGGTTGTCTCATTTTTATACACACACTGGAAGCACCTTGCAAGATGGATTGCCCAAGAGAACCGTGGATCGGGGAAGAGGATGCCTGAGCCTAAAAGGGGGTTTTGTATGGAATTTATTGTCGAAGCCAAGGCCGTGATGGTTGAATGAGATCCCTATAGAGCTATGTATGAGCATTTGGATAAACATAGAGAGCGGAACAGGTTGTGGGATGAGACAGAGAAGCCTATAGGTGTTTCTTTCACCCTAGTGGCCTCATAGCTCTACTTGGGTGTGGATTGTCAACATAAATAGAATATGTTTGATAGAGTTCCTATGGTTGGGTGGAAAATCTCTCTTACATAGCGAATTGCTTGGATATTCTTTGTTTGAAGATACGTATTCTCTTGTATTTGAATATGAAATGTTTATAATTGATGTATGTGATGATTATGCTTGTATAAGAATGCTATGTGTGTGTGGATCGATTTTATTTCTGTTGTGTATTTTTATTATGCATATGCACATGTACTTTAAATATTATGAATTCGTAATATGGTTATGGGGTGAAATTTAGAAGCTTGGATTCGTTTATGTCCTCGTATGTTGGTCATATTAATGGATGGGGATGTGACATGAATTAGTTGGAAATCTAAGGCATAAAGGGATGCCAACTCTATGGATGCACTGATATTAGATCATGCTCCTTTTGACACTGAGGCTGGAAGAAAGTAAGAGACCTAGAACTGGTTGGTAAAGGCACACATCAATGGGACTCTTTGGTAAGTAGAATATCAATATATTCCATAAGGCTGAGAGGAGATGACAAGATTTTGTATGGTATGGTTAAGGATCCAGATTGTCACCAAGGCAAGAAGAAAGGAAAATACTTGGAATTAGTTGGTAAAGACATAGATAAATGGGACTCTTTGATTAGTTTACTATTAGTCTATTCCACTAAGATGAGAGGAGATGAACATGATTTGGTATGGTATGGTTAAGGATCCATATCCACAAGTAAAAGGTCACGACTCAATTAGTTCCAAGCATCAATTCATGCACATAATCCTTATGTGTGTGTATAAATGTTTGTTTTGTTCACATAATGCATTTCTTGAGAAAATATATCGAGTGCGTCCCCTGATTAGAAGGATGGTACTCAAGGTAAATTGGATTCTTTTGGTCTCAAGACCATGTCAACAATCAACAATTGACTCATGAAGAAAGCAAGCATGTTAGAAAGTGAGATTTGAACTTGGGTGGGGGAGGATAACAACTTTCCTTTGAGTCACTCGAGCTACATCCAATTGACATGCACACAATCACTTATCCTAAAGGTCATTGTCTAATTCACTATAATACAGAATACTTTCACTTACACTTGTTATTTATTTGTATCATCTGAGAGATAATATTTTAATTTTAGACACTTATTCCCTGCAACCACAGTTTCTTAGTCACTTTCCGGCCTTGATATTTAATTGGGTTAACAAAGCAAAAAAGATTTCTTCTAACCACTCTTACACATCCATTGAGCCACTTTTGTTAACTCATTCAATTTCCAAATTTGTCTTGCTATATGTTTTACTATGCGACTTGTCCCCTTCACTCATAAAATACCATAAATATGAAATGTGATAACATATCAAAGCATAAACTCCAACAATCTTCTATAACCATGTTGACCATGGAGATGACTATTTGCCTTTAAAAAAATACATATACCTATTCATAAATTCCAATTATTTATTGTATAACAAACAACCTTTTTATTTAATGACTTAATGAAATTTGAGAATACAAAAAAATCATGTTTTGACAAGAGCCACGTGGTGGCAATGTCCCCGACATTGCCACATGCTTTTGCCAAAAGGAAAAATGCCTTAAAGAACACTCCAAGAGCATTTTTTCTATGCAACACTTCTAAACATCTTAAAATTACTATATGCCATAACATAATATCATAAAACTATGAAAGCAAGGAGAAAAAATTATGTCATTGAACATTGGCAAATATGCATCAATTGTGGCGATATGACAGTATTTGCAAAAATGCATAAAAGTGTAGAATTGCAGAAGCAAATAATTTGTTATCCATGATAGTAATCAACAACAACATATAAATAAATAGAAAAAAAAACATTGTCTCAACAACAACATATAATTAAATAGAAAAAAATATTGTTTCTTATCATTAGAATAGAGACATTGTAAAGATTGTGCTATTAAAAATATAATTCAATTTCATTAAAAAAGCTATATATTTCAAACTTTTGTGCAAACATATATGAAAAACCAAGAACCATCTGACTCGATACACACTTGATACAAGGTTAAATATCGGACTAATTTAACTTGGCTAATAATTTATGTGTTATTGCAGCTTGACTATGGACTTTGTTTATTGGCTCTTTACTTTTGTTTCCATTTCGATTATTTCAATAGTTGCATAGTTCCATTTCATGGATTGGAACACTACAAAGGTTTTAATTTAATTGCTTATGGAAGCACCTGGTCTAAGCAGATACAAAGTGCTTTTAAACTTTATCTGCTACTTTATATTTTAAAGCATGGCTTCCAATTAAGTAAACCTTCATCGTCTTTTAACCTTTCTCAATTAATAACCATAATCATCTTATTGTAAAATTAGAACATAATATCAACTATTGAAAAAAAATTAGAACATAATATCAGCTATTGGAATTTTTTTTTTATTGTAGTCTAAACTATATGTGACAATGGCGTCACCATCCTTCACATTAGTGATGCAACAATCAAGGCTGGTCCTTTTGCAACAACTTGTGATGCAACAATCAAGGCTGGTCCTTTTGCAACAACCTAGAAGATGAAGATGACATTAAGAAATTTTAATTTCTAGGAAACTTTAGGAGAAGTTACAATAACCGTGATTTTCAGAGTTACCGTGGAATAAATAATAATTCTGTGGAATTAACAATTCTCTACATGATGTTATTTTGGGGGAAATGACCTTGGATCATGCTTGGTTTCCGTCTTTCAACAAATTAAGAGCCCTTTACTGTACAATGTCAATTATTTAACCTTTGGGTGGTACCTTTCCCAGGAAAACAATTTACTTCGGAATTGCTCAAACGAGTTTATTAAACCCTCTTCGTCCCACCTGCAACCCCACCCCAGCCAAACCCCACCTCAGGTTTTGTCGAGATTCTCACTGCGCATAACAAGAAAATTATAAGCTATTACCAAGGTTGAGAGAGTCGTTAAGGCTGATAGCTGGTTAAAAGTGTACTCCCAACCAAAAATTTAAAAGAATGCTATATTTTGTTTAACATACACATTCAGGCTTCAAAGGTGGTTTCCAACTGAATTGGCATGAAATGAGTTAATGAGTTTTAACTGAATTAAAATATATTATTTGCCTTAGAATTGCAATAAAAAAGAACCCGATTTCCCATTATTCTTCTCTATTTCATGCATCCACTTACAATTTTCCTGGACGATGCAAGGCCAAACTGGACACCTGTCAAAGCCTCCTGCGGAAATCGGGCGGCTACTTCCATCGTGCCAGTAAATGAAGTGACTAACTTCTTCACTCACTGGTATTCCAGTAACACCGTGCCTGTAAGCAAGCAAGCAACTGTTATTCGTCGTCTTCTAAGTCTGTAGGTGAAAAGCAAGCAACCAAACAATGAAGCTAGTGGAACAGAAAAAGAAAATGAAGATTGTGTGCGACAAACAAGAGAGTTGATTATAATAAGTACTTCATAGTCGTGCCACTCCCTTGTATACAGACTTAGGCATAGAATGGTCGACCATTGCTTTTCAATGGTCTCGTGGCAGTTGATATGCGCGTGACTCGAAGTGTGTTGTGGGCGGTGTTGCAATCGAATTAGTAGAGTCTGGGCACAGTGGTTTTGGTTGTTTGTAGACTGTAGTTGCAGCTGTGTTTTGTATAAAATATTGTGATGAAAGTATAAAGGATAAATGTGTGAATGAATGAATGAAACCTCAAAGTTCAAAGGGCTTCAGAATTTAGTTTTATCAGATTAACAAATCACCTCTTAATTTGTGTTTTTCTATTTTCCAGGTATTCATTAATGTCCCATGGTATTTCAGTGCATTGTACTCCATGTTGAGTCCATTCCTGACGCAGTGTACTAAGAGCAAATTCGTCATAGCACACGAAGGAAAAGTCACAAAGACCTTGTACATGTATGCGGAATTCCTTCTCTGATGCAGTGAAAATGTGCTTAACTCAATTGAAGACTCTGATATAAGACAGAATGAAGGATATATTCAATGGAATATTCCAACAAGCTTATTTAACCTATGATTTTACTTGCAGATTTATATCTCCAAAGAATGTGCCTATACAGTATGGGGGACTTAGTAGGCCCAAAGATGTAGATTTTGGTCCTCACAAACCTGCAGTAGTGTTCTCCATTAGAGCTAGGGAGAAAATCAATCTTGAGATCGAGGGGGTGGAGGTAATGTATGTCAATAATTGCTCAAGTTTGCAGACTTTGTGATAGTGCCTGCATTCAAATTTTGCTCTTTAGCTTTGGTTTTGTTTCCAATATACTTCCAAATTTGATAAGGTTTAGCTTTCGCTCTTTTTATTTTATGGGTGTTAGATTTGAGGTTGAGTTTGTCCTCATGATCTATGGGATTGGGATTTTTGTTTGTTTTTGTATTCTTGCAAGTTTTATAGATATGATGTTTACTAAGAATTCTCACATTTAAGCATAGGATGAATAATTGTGTAGAAATTCATCTTTCTGTTTTGGGGTTCAGTTTTGTGCTTGATTCCTTCTCAGTTTTATAGATATTAGGCTTTGCATTGCATTTTTGTTTAGAAAAAGGCTAAACATTGATTTTCCTTGTGCTATTGAGTATTGTTTAGGCGAGCGCAACAATCCTCCGGGATCTCATAGTTGGTGGGTGGGATGTTGATTATTGGTTAGAGTTTATTCCAAGTGCACAGAGAAGCTATGCAACTCTAATTGACAAGAGGAGAATGTTATCTTCATCTGATTTAGTGATATAAACCTATAATAATCATTAACGTTAATGATATAAATAATTTAACGTTAATTAGCTACAAATGAGCTCAACATTGTCACGTTAACTTATGATTATTATTTTTCTCCATGTTAATTGTTTATCTTCACATTAATGATATCGTGGTAATCATCACGTTAAATTATGATTTTTTTTCTCCATGTTAATTGTTTATCTTCACGTTCATGATATCATGGTTAATCAGGATTTAGTGATTTCACGTTATCGTGCATACACTGAAGGAATTAAAAGAGCCCTTTCCCCTACAATGTCAATTATCTAGCCTTTGGGTGGTAACTTTCTCAGGAAAAAAATTTAGTTGGTACTCAAACAAGTTTATTAAACCCTCTTCATCCCATCCCTCCCGAGCCAAACCCCACCTCAGGTTTTGTGGAGATTCTTCAATGCTCATAACAAAGAAAATTATAAGCTCATTACCAAGGATGAGAGAGTCGTTAAAGACTGATAAACTGGTTAAAAGTGTACTTCCAACCAAAATACCTGACTTGCCAAATCATTTTCCTTGAAATCTTGAAATAATGTTGATCAAAGAGATAAGCTAATGGAGAAATCTCCTCAGATGTTGGTTTCTGCTTGAAATCTTTGAGTTGATTTTGATGAAATGAGATCTGCTACATCTCCTCAAGCGTTGATCTCTTTCCATAAAATCTGGGATATGGTTGCCACTTGTTTATCTGATCACTACCTCATCCTTTCACTGCTAATGTTTGACCTTCGAATATGGGTTACTTTGTTAATTTCACCATCACAAGTTGTCTCTATTCAATCTGCTGCTACATATATGTTGTTTACATTATTAGGCCAGGAAAACATGCTCAATTCTTGCATCTAAAACTCGAAGAAGAATGATAGAAAATTTCTTATGAACAATGTGTATGCATAGAACCCTCATAGATAGTGAACATAACTTGCAACCGTGCAATACTCTGGAAATAATAGAAGGAATTATGCTGCAAAAATTGATCATTCTTCCTACTTTAGCCTCGTATTTACCCCTGTAAAACTTTGAAAATGCTCCGTTTGAGTATAAAACAAAGTACCTTATTCTTTGCTAAAGATACAGACTTGATTAATGTCACCATATTTCATGGAAGTGTCACCAAGAATTGACCAATTGCATGCCAAAGACCGCCAATATATTTAGGTGCTCAATGCGTCAATATATAACAGCAACAATGCAAATTACATAGGGCGGATAACAACAAATCACATACATGTAAAGCATTATAGATCAGGTTTGGATGCTTTAAGCCTACATAAACCTAACTGAGCCCATACCAGTTGTGCTTAACACCGAGTTCAAGATATTACACCCCTAAAATCGCTCACGATAAATGCCAAGAGGAAACTTGGAATGAAATGTAACGTAAAGCACTAGGAAACTTGGAATGAAATGTAACGCAAGGGGCTTTCCCAGACATGAACTAGGACCATCTTCATACCCAACGCCCACATGGAAATCCAGGAGAGAGCCTATAGGTCAAGAATTGTGCACAACGCCTCCTAGTGGTGGAGCCTCTCAATGGGGTCACTGGAAATTCGACATGTTAGTGACAGTACTTCCAGGAAGCCTCACTCACTTTGGCCAACGTGGGTGCCACTCGGGTTCAGGTCATGGGCACCAACATCTCCAAAAGACATCAACATCTCGAACATTTTCGTACTTCACAGCTTGCTGATAGAGAGAACTCCCAATGGAGGAGGAGGATTTGGTCGTTGGGCCGCCCTCTGCAAACAATCTAGTAAAAGAAAAAGAGGAATAAAAAAGAAACATAATATAAGACAAATCTAAAGAACTGTAATATATATAAGCACAGTAACAAGCTTAAATAAGAAGAACTATTAGCGGGTGACAAGCTTAAATAATATGAAACATATCCAATGTAACAAGCACATAATGAATACATACATACACATTCTTTGCATTCAGAGCTCAAAGGTGGTTTCCAAATGAATTGACATGAAAATGAGTTTTAACTGAGTTAAAATATATTATTTGCCTCAAAATTGCAGTAAACAAGAACCCGATTGCCCATTATTCTTCTCTATTTCATGCATCCACTTACAAATTTCTTTGGACAATGCAATGCCTGGACGCCTGTCAAAGCCGCCTGCGGGAACCTAGAAATAACGTAAAATAAGATCCATTGGGTTCAATATAAAGGAGAGACCTATAGTAAGGTTATGAAAACTGTGGTTGAAACCCTGGACTAGACCGCAAGCAAAAAAGTGGCTTAGAAATGAATGCAATGAGAAAGGACATCATTTTTTGTGTAATCCTTCCTTTGTCTTAAGGCTCCTCGAGGACTCCCACATGACCTTCATGCAGGATAGGATTCATGCAGGCCAACTATATTTTAGCACATACGCTCGAGTCCAACTGGATCGCAATAAGTTTTTCAAAGCTCAGAGATTGAATGCCAATTCATGGCCACTGCCATTCCATCCATATATTAAAAAAACAACTAACACTGTAACAATAGTTTGCCCACCGTATTTTCGTCCACATAGGGTAGGATGTCTGGCACAAAATGATCATTTTATGATTACGCAAGCTTGCCGCTGGGTTTTGGGGCACAAATTCCCACGCCTACGTCACCTATATAAACCTAAAAACAACAAGATAAATCAAAATTTAAATAATTCCCCCCAAAAAATTGATACAAACTATAGCAAAAATTATATGTTTTTATTAAAATTGCAACAAATTACTTCAAATAATCGCCTTGAGCAATTCATATATATCCCCTTATTAGAGACATAATAAAGAAAAAACAGTTTCATAAATTCATACAATATAGATTAAATGAATTGCTTACTATTTTCATGAAATGAACTCTATACTTCACTTTTTAGTGATCCAAATTTATAACCCCAAGGATAGCATAAAACACAAAGCAAAAAACCTCATTGGCAACTCAAATTTTCTTCATACAACCATTAAAAGGGAAATGCCAGAATCCACATACAACAATCGTAGGCAGAAAACGAGGGATACGAGTCTTCAGAATTGAATTTTGTAGGGCTTGACGAGTAGTTGTTTATGTAGAGAAAATTAAGGTTTAAGAATCCAATATTTAACGGTTTCTTAGCGGAGAAAATTAGAGTTTGAGAGTCCATCTTATTAGGGTTTGAACACACCAGTAATTTAGGGTTTCGAGAGTGAGGGGAACTTAGGGTTGAGAAATCGAATATTAGGGTGTTGATAGAAAACAGCGAATGTATAAGACCAGGGGATGGCGAGAAATTAGCAATGAATGCCCAGAAGCGAAGTTGCAAATTTCGGATGACGGTTTTGGGTCTCTTTTCATCTGCGTGGGCTGTATTTTTTAGTGTTTAAGGTTGGCACGGGAGGCCTGAACTTCTCTCTCTTCATATGGAAGATCATACATCCTGTGCCCACAGTGAAGGCCATTCTATTCAATCTTTAAAGTTTGGATGGAATGACAACGGTCAGACAACCGTAGGGCTGGATCCACAGATGGAGGTCATGTCCTCTGCCTCTGTCTACTATTCTGTTGCCCACATTTTATCCTTTTTATAATAACGTTTCGATGCCATGAATAACCTAAAATTGTATAATTTGTGTAAGGAAGCATTGATATTGTAATAGTTGTTTCCTTATGCCTGAAAAAGCGAGAATAATCAAGACTAATTGCAGTGTAGCAGGTTTCTGTGTTGTCTTATTTTTGAAAGTCGAATTTAGTAAATTATAAGTAACTAGTCTACCCATAGCCTGCTTGAAGGCTTTCTGTTATTGAACAATATGCTTATGGACTAGTTAGTCTGCGCCGCAAAGTCTTTGCCACCAAAGAATATCATGTTGTCCCAATTGCTCATCAGGCTTTTCATAAAGACTATGTCACGGGCCTTAAGTTCAGAAACGTACAATTTATCAGGATTGGTTTGGAAGCTGTATGAAGTAAATCTCTGTATAAATGGGTCTAGATTAATTTTTAAAAGAAAAATTCAGTAAACCGGTATGCTAAACTTTTATGACGTTTTTTAATCTACTTCATTTTTGAAATACTATTATTGAATTGTTGTTTAAGTTGATTTGGTCAAGAGGGGAGGTTGAATATTAGTGTTTCGAGAGATAACAGCGAGTGTATATGAAGCACGCGGGGGCGACGAGTTAGAAACAAAGACCCAGAACCGAAATGACATATTTTGGATGAGGGTTAGGATTTTCTTTTCAGTGGGGAATATTAGTGTTTCGAGAGATAACAGTGAGTGAATACGACTAAGGCAGGGCGACGAGTTAGAAACAAACGCCTAGAACCGAAATCACAAATGTTGGATGAGGGTTAGGGTTTTCTTTTCATCTGTGTCGGTGGCTATCCTCTTTGGTGTTTTAGGGTCGGCATGAGAGGCTTGGGCTTCTCTCTCTTCATAGAGAAGTTCATACATCTCGTGCCCACAGCGAAAGCCATTCTATACGACCTTTAAAGTTTGGATGGAATGGCAGCGGTCAGACAATCGCAGGGCTGGATCCACAGATGGAGGTGTTTTCTCCCTCTGTCTACTATTCCTTTGTCCACATTTTATCTTTTCTTCTTTTCACGTTTCCGTGTAATGAGTGCTACAAAATTGGGGTATTTATATATGAAAATTCTGGCTTCTAAGAGTCTTTTGCTAATGCTTGAAGGAAGCGATAATGATAATGACTGTGTGTGGTTAAATAGGTTTCGTAGAAACTGCTGATAACTAGCCTATACATAACATATGATTGAAGGCTTTCTGTTACTCAACAATGGGCTTATGGATCAGTTAGGTAGTACATGCAGGAAAAACTTTGCTTTGAAAACAATATCGTGTTATCTGAAATGGTTATCATGGTTTTCACGAATCTTTTATTATGGCCCTGAGCTCTGAAATGCACAGTTCATTTGGCTGGTATGGGGATGGATGAGTTGGGCCACATAATACAATGCCAAATTCAAGCTGATATTATGGCCCTGATTTCTGAACTATACAGTTTATTGTTCTGGCATGGGGATGAGTCGGACTACATAATCCAATTTCAATTTAATGTAATATTATATTTACATTTGGAGCTCCTTGAAGTCAATTGTTGAAACAATTTGTGTTTTCTTGGATTTGGACGAGGGTTAGTGTTTTCTTTTCAGCTGTGTGGGTGGCTTTCCTCTTTGGTGTTTTAGGGTCGGCACGAGAGGCTTGAGCTTCTCTCTCTTCATAGATAAGATCATACATCTCGTGCCCACAGTGAAAGCCATTCTATTCGATCGTTAACGTTTGGGTGGAATGGCAGCGGTCAGACAACCGCAGGGCTGGATCCACAGACGGAGGTGTTTTCTGCCTCTGTCTACTATTCCTTTGTCCATATTTTATCGTTTTTACTTTTCAGGTTTCCATGTAATGAGTGCTACAAAAGTGGGGTATTTGTGTATGAAAACTTTGGCATTGTAAGTCTTGCTAATGCTTGAAATAAGCGAGAATCATAACTGTGTGTGGCTTTATTGATTTTTTAGAAACTGCTGTTAACTTGCCTATTCACAACCTAATTGAAGGCTTTCTGTGTTACTCAGCAATGGGCTTATGGATCGGTTAGTAAATCTGTGCGAGAAAAACTTTGCTATGAAAACAATTACGTGTTATACGAAATGTTATCAGGGTTTTCACGAACCTTACATTATGCTGGCATGGGGGTGGATGAGTTGGACCACATAAATTATAATTCAATGCCAAATTCAAGCTGATATTATAGCCCTGATTTCTGAAATGTACAGTGTATTGGGCTGGAATGGGTCAAGTCCGACCACATATTCCGATGCTAATTCAATGTAATATTACATTTACATTTGGAGCTACTTGAAGTCATTGTTGAAGCAATTTTTGTTTTCTTGGATTTGGATGAGGGTTAGGGTTTTCTTTTCAGCTGTGTGCGTGGCTTTCCTCTTTGGTGTTTTAGGGTCGGCACGAGAGGCTAGAGCTTCTCTCTCTTCATAGAGAAGATCATACATGTCGTGCCCACAGTGAACGCCATTCTTTCTGCCCCGAGAGAATTGGTTTATGACCACAAAACAGAGACTTTTGAGATTCTTTTGATTTTACCAAAACGCTTGTCAAGAAAAAATGCAAACACTGATATACTACATAGATGTACAGCTGTTCAAACAAAGCATTGCAAATTGACAATAATAGAAGCTACTTGTGGAAAAACAATCCGATAGAAAAACAGCACTTACATACTCATTGTTAGAATTTAATTTACAGAGCTGTCTGATCATTTTTCAATTTAATTCACATACAAAACTCCAATTAATGGTGAGCCATTTGCACATCAATTCACATACAAAACTCCAATTAATGGTGACCCAATCTTGCGATGAATTCAATGCATTTGTGATTGCAATACAATGAAGACTGGTCGGCTAGTGAATGTTGCAATATCGGATTTCAGGCACTTAAAAGTAAACAGGCAATGTTGAAAACAAAATGTAAATACTTATTATTATTTTTTTTTGAAATTTAAAATCAATTTTAGGCAGACAATATCTTCATTTTGATGTCTTCAAAACAAAGCTCAGATTCCATTTGCTGCATGAGTAGCTTACACAATAATTAATTTGATTATGCAGGACAGATTCCATTTGTTGCATTAGTAACATACACAGTAGTTAATTTGATTATGCATAATTCAACTATAACATAATGCTACCAATTTTATTTAAATAAATTGTTGCTTTGCATTACACAGTTAAATGCTTTATTTAATTACGCAGGTTCAACTATAACATAATGCTACCAATTTTATTTAAATAGTTTGAACAAATTCTTGGGCCTCTTGCATTCAACAAAATATTTATCACTCCACTGCAAACATCAACATAGTTGTGTTTTTATGTTTTACACTCACTCTTCACAGAGTTCTGCGAGAGTTCGAAGCTCCTATATCTTTCTTACTCGCGGGCATATAATTTTTTTCACAAACTATAATTCAAATGTGGCTTTATCATGCACAACTACTAGTGATTGTGCTTGCTAAGAAGTTGTTTTATTTCTTCGTATGCTTCTGGTTGTGGTTGGCAACAAAGCATCAAATGACTCTTTGCAGTGACGTGGTTGCATTGGTCCTGGTTGCTGTATTTTATATCACATGGCTCTGGAGACCTAGGTCCTTTTGTATTTTATATCACATGGCCAATGCAACAGATTATGCAGAACAGATTCCATTTGTTGCACAGGCAATGTGATATAAGATACATCTTGGTCCTTTTGTATTTTATATCACATGCCTCTGGAGACGGTGGAGTACATATTTGGGAATTGTGTTTTATTTCAGCAGACTGGGCAGAGATTCTATGCAGGTGGTCACAACTGTCTGTGGCAGTGGGATAGCTCCAACTTTGCAGACAACCTAAAGAATTGGGTTTAGAAGCTACATTTGCCACTTGAAGTCCCATTGATCTTGATGTGGGAAGTCTGGCGGGCTAGGAATGATTACATATTTCAGAATATCCTATTGATGCATACTCAAAATACTTTCCAAGGTCTGTTTGTATTCGATGATACCTGATACTTTTGATAAAAAGATGGTTGAAGGATCATCTCTTTTCCTCCGGACACAAATGATGTTATGATAGGCATTTTTTTGATGGAAATGAGAAGGATGGTCTTTATGGAGCAGGCATGGTCATCAGGTTGGATCTGAATCGTGCATTTTGACTTTGGATGGACGTTGGATGTGGCACTAACACTAGATTTGAGCTTCTGGCTCTGTGGGGACTATTATATTTTGCCTGTAAAAGACAGACACATTGCAGGTGATGGGTGATTCTAGGGCTATTGGATTGGGCATTAGGGGTTCACAACGTACATAGTGGAACTAGATCATTGGCTGAGCTGTGTGAAGGGACTCCTTGGTCTCTTCAATATTCTCCATTTCCATCATATTTTTAGGCAGTTTAATTCCCTGGATGATGTTCTCTCTAAGTGGGCTATTGGTCTGGGGGATAGAATGATTGTCTGGGAGGAAATCATAGAGGGTGGTGGACTCCGGTACTATGTATCTCTACTGATCCTCTTTATGTTGCTGGTTGGTCAGCATCTCTTGCAGCCGCTTCTGTATAAGCTAAGTTCAATGTGTATGTATGTAGATGATACTGTGACCGATAGTTTATATCTGGTGATAGTTTGATTTCTGGTTGGATTTCAATGATAGTATTTTTGATATTTTTTGTAAGCCATCTGATGGACTGGGTTGGAAGAAGCCACGATGATACTTTGATCTGGGTAAGCAGTGTCGATATTTTATGACACAGTTTAATAAATATAAAGCTGTTTTTTCGGTGTGAAAATAAAGCATTAATAAATATAAAGCTGTTTTTTCGGTGTGAAAATAAAGCAGCATTGGCATTTAAACCATTGATCCACTCTTATGTACATGTGATTTTACGTTTTATGTTTTTTTTAAGATTATCTTTGTAAGCTTTTCATGATTGTAGCTATGTTGACCCTTTTTATAATTCTATGTAGTATTCTTCATCTTGCCTAGACAAGGTTTATTTGTGTTTCTTGAACAATAATCAGGTTTGTAAGGAAAAATTGATCCACTCTTATGTACATGTGACTTCATGATTTATGTTTTTTAGGTAGATTATCTTTGTAGCTATATTGACTCGTTTTATAATTCTATGTAGTATTCTTCTTTGCACAGCGAAGGTTTATTTGTGTTTTTTGAACAATAATAAGGTTTGTATCCACTTGGATTTGTTGCCATTGTTGTAGTAATTTCTTTTGTGGTTGAAATTGTGGATTGGTTCTTTTTTTATATAGTTTTGTTGTAGTAATTTCTATAGCAACATCTATAGCAATATATATTTTTAGACCATGGGAACAACAACCTCTCAAGAGTATATCCAACAGTCCACAAGCTAAATATACCAGGGTGTAGCCCACCAGGGGTTGCTTACCCTTTGAACCTGTAGCCCACCAGGGGTTGCTTACCCTTTGAACCTCGTTAGGCCCACTAAGGTGCTCAACAATTGAAAGCAAATGAGATAATCAACCTATAACCTTTCTCTAAACGTTTGCATACACTTTTATACTATATTTATACTATATGCATGTAATTGAAATAAAATCTTAGATCTATACTTTCTAAGCTAGATTTAATTTGATCTAGTCAAGGGGAGATGGGAACACTATTATGTGGAGGAAAGAAAAATCGCAAGGGGTACATCACATTATACTTTTGAAAGCTTCTAAACTCTTTGCTCCAATCCTGCTTTGATTGCACAATGATAAGAATATGGATCCACTATGGAATCAACCAGCTTAACAATGCTCCTTGAATCTCTCTTGATGGTGGCTATAGATGTCATTGTGAATTTCAATAGCATAAAATTACTCTCCCAAAATCTTTCTATTGAGTTAAATAGATAGCATAACAATACTCTCGAAGTCGACAAATAATTATACAACAAATATATATATATGCATATATATACAAATAAATCTAGATGATCCATCTAGTGGTTGGCATTATTTGTCAACTTCGACAAGTTTAACACTTCAACTTTGACATGCAGCACTTCGATAGGTTCAACATTGACTTCAACAAGTCATCGCCTTGGCATACGATATCTCGGCATGCATTGTCGACATCGACGACTGACGAACTACGATAGATGATCTCTTTGTCTTCTAGTCGTCTGTAACGGTTGAACTTCTGTAATCATTTCAGCTTCTTTTGTAACTGAACGTAACAGGCAGATGACTCAAGTGTTCTCAACATTTTATTTAAGCACGTACATCATTGTAATATACAAGCAAGTAATGACAAAGTAACAAAGTGACAGAGCTTGGTTTGAAGTCTTGCATATTGTCTGTGTATTTTATGTTTTGCTTATTATTATTATTATTGTGCTTTCGCCATAACAATGCTCGATTCATTCAGTCAAACTGTTGTCTCCATCATGCACCTAGGGGTGATACAAATTACTAGTGTATAAAGCAAAGTGGAGGTTAGAAGCACCATTAGAAGGAACAACGACAGATAGTCTCCCAAATAAGAATGCCTTCATAGAAGTTAAAATTAAAGAACTTGATTGAAAGCATTTCGGGTTTCATTGACCATTGCGATTTGCCATTTGTTGAGTGACACATTGGATCATAAAGAAACACCACTAAAGAATTGAAAGTAGATCATGGGAACATGAAAGTCACCTTGCTCCAACTCTGTGCCTAAATCCAGCTTTTGCACTCCTCATTGTTTTAGGCTTAAAAACACATGCATAAAGTTTTGTTGTGGATAATCATATAGTTGAATTGCCACCCATGTTAACAAACATCATTGGTGCAATCTGTAGACAAATACAAAGTCATTAACCTAAACAAGAATACACTAAAATGTTAAGTTGTTGAGTCAAATTAAGTGGCCCACTCTAAAAGGGGAATACAAAGTATATACCAACCCGTGACCTTCCTAACATCGATTACGAGACCCTTGAAGAAGAATTGTTACAAGAAGAGTAAAATAGAAGTGTTAAGGGCATAAAGTTTTGAAGAGTCCAGGATTAAGGTTTATGTGGTTGGCACTTGGAATGCAACTTTCATTACCCTTGTTCCTAAGAGTTATAGACTTGAATCTTTTAATGATTATGGACTGATTTCTCTATGTAAGTTGGTCTAGAAGGTAATTTTTAAGATCATTGTTGACAAAATGAAGCATGTTGTGGAAAGTTATATTTTGAGCGAACAATTTGGTTTCCTTTTTAATAAATAGATTTTAGATGCGGCTGGGGTAGCTCAAGAGAGCCTTCACTCTATAAAGGTCAAAGATCTGCAAGTTCATACTCTCAAAATGGATTTGTTTAAACCCTATGATTGGGTTGATTGGACTTATTTGAGAATGATTTACATGTAGATTGGTCTCTTTGTGGAGGCTACTAATTGGGTCATGGCTTGCATTTCATTTGCTAATTAGGTATTTTGGTAAATGGTTCTCTTACTTCTTTCTTCAAAGTGGGTGGGGGGTTGAGGCAAGGATGTTGTCTTTTTTTCTATTTAATTTTTGTCATTGAAGGGTTGAGTAGGCTCATTGGGAGTGCTAAAGAGGATAACAGGATTAAAGTTATCAAAATCTCTCTTCATTTGTTCGACACTCACCTTCTATTTGTAGATGATGTTGTTATCTTTGGGATTGATACCTTGCTTAATGGAGGGCTTATCAAAGTATTAATTTGTTTTTTTTGTTAGGCATCGAGAATGGCTGGAAGTTTTCAAAAACCTTCTATCTTAGTGAATAATATTCCTCAAGATATTTGTGATCAATTTTTTTAGTTGTTTCCTTATCACATGGATTGTTTTGAAGTGGGGTTTAAGTACTTAGGGTACTTCTTAAAGCCGAACTGCTATAGAAAAGAGGATTGGTCTTGGTTGCTTAAGGTGGAGAGAAGAATAAGCAGTTGTTTTTATAAATGGCTTTCTATTCGGGGTAGACTTGTGTTGGCTAAAGCTGTTCTTGAAAGCATTCCAATATATTGGTTATCTGTGTTTAAAATTCTTGCTTCAATCATCGAGGGCACTCTTAGAATAAATTTTCACTTTTTTTTGGGTAGGTAGTTCATCAGGTCATAAATTTCATTTGGCCAATTGGGAAAGAACCAAGGGGGATGGGGTTTAAAGAATTTGAATTGGCTTAGTGCCATTGTCTTCAAAAAGTTTATGTAGAGGTCTCTTTGGGGATGGGCTTTGGAGTAAAGTCATAAAAGGAAAATATTTTAGGAATATAACTATAGTAGATTAGATCAGATACCCTGATAAGTCTTCTTGTAGTGCCTCCAATTTTTGGAGGGGTTTGATCTCTGCCTATGGTGGTTGTATTTCTTGGAGGATTGGGAATGGTCAACATGTGATGTTGGGTATTGATCCTTTTGTGGAAGGTGACCATTTTTGTTTTTTCTTTGCCTCTTTGATTGATCTTCTCCATGCTCTTAATTTTAATGTTCTAGCTCAGGTGAGGAATTGTACAGGTAGTGGTTCTTGGTTGCAAGCTTCATATTTGGGGTTGACAGGAGAAAATGTAGAAGAATGGACCTCTTTTACTTTGGCCTTGAATTGAGTAGGGTCAGATTGGGTGATAAAGAGGATGTCTTGGTCTAGGATTGGAAGGGAACACATGGTAACAATTATGTAAACCATTCTTATAAAGTTTTTTTGAAGATTTTCTTGAGGGTCCTTCTAAGTAGTGGACTACCCTTTTGTGGAAATGGAACCTTCTTCTCAAAGTCAAATGTTTCCCATGGTTGTGTTTAGAGAACAAGATTTTAACTTGGGAGATTCTCCTCAAGTGCGGCTTTGTGGGGCCTTGCATTTGTGATCTTTGGTTTTTGGATAGTGAATTTGCGTACCATCTTTTTGTTCATTGCTCCTTCTTTAACCAAGTCTAGAAGGAAGTTTGTGATTATTAGTAACATTAGGGGATTATTAATAACATTTTTTTCAAAAGGGGTGCGTATAAGTTGTATTATAAGTTTAATTTTAAAAGATTATAAAAACAATTTTGACTTCTATTCAAAAACTTTAAAGAGGCTTATTATATTTATAAGTAAAAGAGTGTTTTGAAATTCATGAAGGTATTTAATGATGATGGTGAAGATTAATTTCCATTGAGACTCATTTGGTCTATTGGACCTTAAGAAATAACTTAGAAAGAAGCATTCCTAGGTTGCTATGTATTTCTCTGTTACAACCAGTATTAACAAGTGATTGGAAATCCAAATCTCTACCAATAAACATTGATGATTAACAAAGCAACGTAAATGCGCAAATAATACATAATACAAAAGATAGATCAAGTAAACATTACAAATATGAAGAAGAAAGATCAAGTTACAAGAACACCTTATTTATCTTTTCTTTTTTGAAAAAAGTGTACTTATTTAAAAAACACCTTATTTATATAGATCCAAATGATAGGAATTGAGACTTCAACCAATAATTATATCCGAACACTGTTTTAAACAAAAACAATTAAACTTGTATTCAAAAGAATATGAATTCCAATACAGTTGGTTCTCAAATGTCAATAAAACTATGTTTTTATTTCCAAGAACCCTATAAATGCTCAATTCTAGAAAAGATTGAATTGAGGTGGGTATACTCTTTAACAATTTTGCAGATATGCTCAATGCTTAGAAGATCATATTATCTTGTATCGTCAACTCTTACAATGACTAGAATAGAGGATCATGAGAAGGCATTATGAGCTAGAATTAGATATAAGTATTTTCCATAGATATGATGTTAGGGAAAAACATTTATGAAGGGGAAGATAACCCTTATCGTCGACGTAGCCCATATTGGGTGAACCATGTATATCGATGTTCTCTTGTTGTTCTCTTTTCTTTAATTTTATTTCATGCTTTATGTTGCTTGGTAGATAGAATGATAGACTAGTAATGCTTTTTATATTTTATATTGTGTTATGATATTATTTCATATGTTCACAATATTTTAACATGGTATCAGAGCAGGTTGCTATGCTCCATCTTCTTCGATAATTTTTATTTTTTATTTTCAAGCAACATATGTTCATGATTTTACTTGGGATTTTCATTTTTTTTCGTGTGGTTTTGTGATGCGATCTATAATACCCACATGGTATTTTTTTTAGATCTAGGATTTATTCTACATATTTGAATTTTTTCTTTAAAACCCTGACCATTGTGGAGAAGTGTTTAATGTAAAATTAAGCAATGAATTTTAGATCTTTTTTTAACACTTTCTGTGTAGTTTTTTAAGAAATAAATTGCAGATCTGAGTTCCTCTTGCAAAATACTCTATTTCAAAAAAACAATCGTCTAATTTCGTGTCTGGAAAGCGAAGATATTGTTGATTTAAAATTAACTATTTTCAGATTTTTTTATACGGATGAAAATATTGCAGAGTGAATATCTTTTGATTGAATAGCCAGATTTCTATTCTATGCACATTGGTGGATGCAGAATGACTTCTTGGGTTCTGAAAATAGGTTATTTAAAAATTTTGGGAAATATTGACCACGTTATGGTCATGTTAAATTTTCTGTTTTTTTTGCTTTCAGTTTTTTGCTGTAGAGTAACAATTCCGTTTTTTAGCAGCTGTTGGGCTTAAGTTTTGGGGAGAAAATTCAGTTTTTATTCATTTGTTATTTTGAAATTCTTGTCACGAGCTTCTTGATATCTTTGCATTAGGGTTTATGTTTTTATTCATCATATTTACAGAGGTTGTGTTATTCTTGTTTAGGTTTATAACCTTCTTTGTGTGGAAGATGTTTTGACATTTTCAAGAGCATGGACCTATGTTTATAACTTTCTTTGTGATAATAATGATGACTTATGTGGTATATTGGTAAAATATCATTTAAAGGCATAAAATAACTCTAATATTATAAAATAGAGTTATCCCACATGCATCATTGTAATTATATCATCTGTAACCATTCTCTATATAAATAGGTGGAAATTCATTTATCTCACATGTGTTATGGGGTGTATTGTAATCCAAATCTCTTGGTATATAAGAGAGGTGATGGAGACCCTTTTGGGTATGTGTTGATTGTAGTTCATCACACATCACATGTTGTGTATGTCATTTGTACACACATGATTGGGTGATGGATCTTGATGTGATGCATATGCGAGGATGCCATGTAATCTTGGAGATCTATTTTTTAGAGGAATAGATCAACCCTTCTCGTGGACATAGCCCATATTGGGTGAACCATGTATGTCGATGTTCTCTTTTCTCCAATTTTATTTCATGCTTTATGTTGCTTGGTAGATGGAAGGATAGACTAACAATGTTTTTCATATTTTATATTGTGTTATGATATTATTTCATATGTTCACAATATTCCGACACAACTCAATATAGGAAATTCAAGACTAGAGGGGAGTTAAAATTCATGATAAAAAAAAGATTGAGGAGTCTGTTGCATTACATTTTGAAGAGATCTTCAAGGATCTAGGGCAGATAATATAGGGGACAAAATGCAATTTATTTAAAATTATTACAGTTCTTCTCTAGAGAAGGGGGTTAATTAGTGGCTGAGCCTATCACTTAAAGGAAGTGGAAGATGTTTTAAATGGGTTTGCTAAATAAAAAATCCCAAGTCTAGATGGAAGGCTGATGGAGTTTTGTCTAGGGTTTTTTGACCTTATAGGACTAGACTTGTTGGAGGTGGTGGAGGAATCCATATGCCAAGGTAAAGTGTCAGGTGCTATAAACTCAATATTTATAGCATTAATCCTAAAAATACCAGTCCCGCCTCTTTCAATGAATTCATACCAACTGCTTTATGTAATATATTATATAAGATTATTGTTAAAGTGATTGCTCTTAGAATCAGACAGTAGAGGAAATTTGAGGCCTAAAATGGGCCTCCCAAGGAAAATAAAAAAAAAAAAACATTATTTATTAAGTTTGGAGGAAGAAAGAAAAAAACTACTCTTTTTGTTCGTATTTTCAACATATCTCCATATGTTTTTACTCAAATTTCAAACGGGAGCACTCGTTCGATGCGGATTCAAATTCTGCATCCAACGAGCACCCACATTGCATACTTTTGACGGATCCTGCTACCTAAAAAACAAGAAATACCTGAAAAAATGTGACGATGACATCCACATTCAATTGTGTGCTTCTGCTCGAAATTTTAGTAAAAACACAGAGAGATATGTTGAAAATATGAACAAAAAAGGTAGTTTATTTATGACAAATACGTCAAGTCAACCATTATGGTTGACTCATTTTATTAAAATTATATTGGTTTTTGAATTCCAACTCATCAAGAAATTATGGTTGGTTCATTTTCTTATATGATGGCACGTTTTCTTATAAGGCACATTTTAGACCTCAAATTTTCTCTAATGGGAAAATTATCAGTTTGTATGTTCAGTGAATGGTTTGGATTTTTAACAAACAAACAAATTCTAGATGCAATTGGTATTGCATATGAAATCCTACACACTATTAATATTAAGAAGCCAATCTCTTTGATCTTAAAACTTGATCTGGTTAAATCATATGACAAAGTTTCTTGGTCCATCCTAAGATTAGTACTATTACAAATAGGGTTGAGTCTTGAGGCTACAAACTGGATCATGGTATGTGTAATTTATGCGATTTTTGTTGTGTTGGTCAATGGATCTCCTTCTAGATTCTTTAAAAGCTATGGAAAGCTAAGGCATGGATGTCCTCTTCCCCCTTTTATTTTTATTGATCGTTGAAGGATTAAGTAGGAAAATTGCAATGGCTAGAAGTGACAGAAAATTGAAGGGTCTAAAAATTACAACCTCCCTTACTTTTAACACATCTCTTATTTATTGATGATGTTTTATTGTTTGGACATGGTTCGATGGAAGAATGATAGACTTTTAAAGACATTTAAATGCCTTTTGTGTAGCTACATGAATGGAGGGAAATCAAATAAAGTCAATCTTCTTAAAGAATGAAATAGTTGAAGAGGCGTTCGTACAAATTAGAGATTTATCCCCCTTTCAATTAGACTCTTTAGAAAAGGGGTTTAAATATCTGGGATATATCTTGAAAGCCGATAATCATGTTAAAGAGGATTGGTATTGGATGATTAAGAAAATAGAGAAAAAAATTGGAATATGTTGCTATAAATGCCCATCCCTTGGAGGAATACTGATACTTGCACAATTAGTTTTAGGAGCATTCAAGTTTACTGGTTTTCTCTTGCAAAATCCCAAAATTCATATTACATAAAATTCGATAGAGTGTGTTTAGTTTTCTATGGACTCGAAGAAAATACAATGAAGGTATACACCTGGCCAGGTGGGATAAGATGGCTACTCCAAAGAAGAATGGAGAATGAGGCTTAAAAACATTTTTAATTTGGTTCAGTAAGGCTATGGCCATGAAAAGTCTATGGAGAGGGATTTTTGGTTATGGACTTTGGAGTAGAGTACTCTAAACTAAATAGCTTAAACATAAATATGTTGAAGACAGGATACATAGTGCCTCAAAAAATGTTTATGTACCACATTTCTTGGACAATGATCAAGTTTGCGTGCACCGAGATCTATATTTCCTGTTGTAGCAATTTATTTGGTTGTCAAAACTATGAGAGATTCTCTTCTTCCGTAGCATTGTTGTAGCAGTTTTTATAACAACAATTACAATAACTTCTACAACAACATAAAATCTATGGAATATGTCATACGAATTGCTTAAACTATTAAAAGCAAGTGAGATGTGTAGGATTGTTGGTTGCACCAGGATTGTTCTTGTATCGCTTATCTATTCTAGTTTGAATTTTTTTTGTGAACTTCTTATTTGCATATTCAAAGTTCTTATCTTTTAATTCTATTTGAAAAACATGTTTAGTATATAAACATTCATAACTGTAGCTAGGGTTTTCACCCTAGCTTGTGCTGATGAGCACCTACTAAGGAATCTGGAATCCTTAGTAGCAGTTCAATGAAACAAAAATAAACTGAA